>JBBJLR010063254.1:0-11269 GCA_037577145.1 Brachypetersius gabonensis
TTATCAGACAGGTTTAATTGATTTCATGCCAGGCCCAATAAAAAAAGTGTTCCTTTAATTTTTGTGAGCAGTGTACATTACAAATGTGAACTTATCCTTTAGGCTAAATTACATTACAGATGTGAACTTATCCTTTAGGCTTCAATACATTACAGATGTGAATTTATCCTTTAGGCTGTATTACATTATAGATGTAAGTCTTCTAAAGGTGAAATATTACCTGCATTGTGTACCATCTGGAACGAAGTGTCTAAATGTGTCCACTAAGACACTTGAAAAATGAGTAAGACGACTGCATTTTGGATGAAATCTTTACAGCCTTTATTCTCCTGATGTTTGAAGTCACATGATGCAGAGAAAGAATTCCAAGGATTACAGATTGGTTTAGATGGAAAAATACAGCAAAGAATAAGTTACCATAATGTAATATTTATTTTAAGTGGTGTGTATCTAAATGTCATCCAGGGTATTTACGTCCTACAAGATAACAAGTTCCGGCTGCTGACTCAACTATCTTCTGGGAAACAGTATCTGGAGCATGCCCCAAAGGTACGTTTGCACTCAAAACTGGTCTTTATCTGGGTCTAAAGCATTTCTGCAATCAGAAGTATTATTATATTCCTTTTATTAGATAATCTAATGGTAAGTTTACTTTGGTTTCACGAAAAATACAGAATTAGAAATGCTCTAAAAAATACTCTGTACAAAATACATTTTGCCTCATAGACAAGAGAGATGGATATAAATACTATGGATGAATAAATTACTGCTAAGTAATGTACTAGTTGCACAAATAGTGGTTGTCAGATACTGCACGCAATAGAGATCAAGAGTAGGTAAGTAATATTGACATAAGTATTGCACATGCTAAGATTATTTCACATGATAAGATACTGCAAATAATTATTTATATTTATAAAGCTACAACATCCACTATCTAACATCCACTACTACTCTACATGATCATTACTGTGCAATACTTAAACAATGTGCAATAACCCACACCGCATATCACACTGTACATAAAAACTGCACACTGTATAGAGTGCCGCAGAACCTGATGCAACTTTTGCACCATTTATTATTCTATTTTTTGCATTATTTTATTTCTACATACATGTCTGCACTGAAGGAGTTGCTTTTAATCTTCTTGTACATGTGTTTAGTGACAATAAAGGCATTCTATCATATTCTAGTACATGTAGTGACTGATGTTTCCTTTCTCATCTTCAGTATTTGGCGTTCACTTGCGGCCTGGTCAGAGGAGGACTGTCCAATCTTGGTGTGAAGAGTATTGTCACAGCTGAAGTATCTGCCATGCCTGCTTGTACGGACAAAACCTCAAATGTTTTATATAGACACACACACTTGCTTATTGCAGCAGTGGTCAGTGAATCTTTTTTTTTTTTTTTTGAACATCTGCTGTCTAAAATCAAAATTGAACTTTGTTCAACCCATTGGGTTATGTTCCTGGTAACATTCAAGTACAATCAGATCATTTCTAAGAGAAAATCTTTTCTAAATTGGAATCAGAATATTTTACTGATCCTGGAGGAAATTGCTTATGTTATGACTGTACTGACACAGAGAGACACAATAACAATATAAAACAAAGTCAAAATAAAAGTAGAAAACTCTGCAGAAATTCTCCTAAAAATACCCTGTACAAGACTGTGATAAGACACAAAATGTCAGGGTTTATTTTCTGTATTCAAACATTCAGACATCAGTTGTTTTTGGAGGCCTTGATGAGCTGGATCCGGTGAAGAAGGTTGCTGATAGGGATGCTCCGATCGATCGGCCAAAGATCGGTATCGGACGATAATCACATTTTATGACTCGATCGGTACTCGTTAAACTTTGCTGATCTTAGGAACCGATCCCCATTGTAAAGGCATATTAAAATGTAATAAATACTTCTTTGTGATTATGTAGTACTCTGTTAAAACCATAGTTACATTAGATATATTACTGTAAAAATATAACAAAAGTATAACAAAGGCAACATTTATAGTATTCCTTCATCTGAAAAATAAAAAGTTAATGGCGATCAGAGAGCTTACATATCAGTTATATAAACCTGAAGCGTCAGAATCGGCATTGGTATCGGCCGATCACCATGACAACAAAACGGTACTTGATATCGGTGGCAAAAATCCTAATCGGAGCATCCCTAGTTGCTGACCCCTGTCTTACAAACTGTGTTTATTCACGTAGGTATCGCAAGAGTACTCACTATTCTTTTTCTTTCCCCAGGTAAATTTCAAGTCATGATCCAGAAGATGTGATACACTGTAAAGAGGAAAGCATTTCTAGTAATATATACTGTACACATGTAACTTTCGTTGCATTTTTATTTTTAAATAGCTTTTTTTGTTTGTTTTGTTTGCCATTGAAAACAAATGAAAGGTTCATCCATGCAAAATATAACATGTTGGGGTCCAGGCATATTATATTGTATAATCTTTTTGATTATGGCTTTTACACTTTGATTATATACTGTCTGTCTTCTAAATCATATTTGCACTAATTATTCATTAAATGTCTTGTCAAACTTTCCAGCATCCTCAACACTTTACATTCATCTTTTTTTCAGCATTTTCATTTTACTACAGTAGCCAGCAATGCAGGCTCAAGATGCATAATCAAAAATGTGTTTTCCGAAACACGTTAAACCAGACGATCTCACTTTTGGGACTATTGTGGCACCACTTCAAGGCATGTTTACAATAGATACAGTAAAAGTTACCGTTTTCATTTGGCTGGGGTGTCCTTTAAAATATCACACCTGAAATAAGGGAGAAGCTGTCAGTTTTACTTTAGTAACTTCTTGGTTCTTAAGAATATAACTTGCAATAAGGTCTGATTTGTCAGTCAGAGCCATCCAGATAGTGTTTTCCAGCAAGATGTCCGGCTTGTATCCACACAGTGAGAAAGATTGCAGTTACAGTTAATGACATGGGGATGTTTTTAGGGACGGATCCTCTACTGTTGAGGGCACAAAACTGAAGGTATTAGACTTTGCTTAATGCTACAATCACTTTGATTAGAAGTGGGTACATGGTCACAAAAACTAAACTGAACTGCAGAGGGATATATATGTCAATGATGATATTGTACTATTGGCTTCTCCCGATTACCAACTGCTCGTGTGTCCCTCCTCACAACATCAAAGCACCTACTCGGCCTTCCTCTTCTCTACACTGCAGCTCCATCCTCAGCATCATTCTCAACACAGACCCAAAGCAATGCAATCTCGCTTCACTGACTTCTCCTCCAAAAGGTCCAGCTCGAGCTGTCGCTCTATTAAACTCGTTCCTGTACATCCTCATCATTTGTGGTCCAAATCTTTTCATCAGTGCCACTGCCGCCAAATCATCAAACCATGCAACGTAGCTAGCCAATGCCAGTTACAATATTGATAAAGATACAAATGATAAAAGAAAGCCTTCATTTATGCTGTCTTCCCTGTGTCCTACGCATTAAATCAGGGTAAGTGATGCTGGATAAATTTAGGGGTGCAACATTTGTATTTACCAGACACTTTTATCCAAAGCGACTTCCATTTCCTAACTACAGGGGACAGTCTCCCTGGAGCAACTTGGGTTTATCTTGCTCAGGAACCCATTGATGGGAGTTTTTTCCTCATCCTTTTCCTAATTGATGAGTCTTTGTTGTGCTCTTGTGGTCATTTTGACAGAGCGCCCACTTCTTGGTAATCATTTTTCTTTGAATGTGCTTTGTAACCCTTTCCAGCTTTATGTAAATCAACAATTCTTGATCACAGATCCTCTGAAAGCTCACACATAAGTGCACTCTTCTTGTGGAAAGCAAACTCCAAATGTTTGAGTAGTTTTTAAAGGTGGTAGTCCATACTTAACAAGATTCCAGGTATGCAAACACCTCCAGTTCGCTTATTTGGATCATTAACTTGAGGGTTCACACAATTTTTGGTTGTTCTCAATAAAGACATGAAAGATCAGGATTACCATTGTATTTGTCAACTCCCTTGACATAGATTCGTTAGATTTTATGACAAACGAATGCAAAAAAACATGAAATTCCAAAAGGTTCACATACCTTTTCTAGACACTATGTACGGTAGGTACACATTGGAAAATATTCAGACCCCCTTAAATTTTCCACTCTTTGTTATATTGCAGCCATTTGCTAAAATCATTTAAGTTAATTTTGTCCTCATTGATGTACACACAGCACCCTATATTGACAGAAAAACAGAATTGTTGACATTTTTGCTGATTTTTTAAAAAAGAAAAATGAAAAACTGAAATCTGGTGAGACCTAAAAATGGCTGCCCAACAACATTTACCATCCAACCTGACGGAACTGGAGAGGATCTGCAAGGAGGAATGGCAGAGGACCCCCAAATCCAGATGTGAAAAACTTGTTACATCTTTCCCAAAAAGACTCATGGCTGTATTAGATCAAAAGGGTGCTTCTACTAAATACTGAGCAAAGGGTCTGAATACTTAGGACCATGTGATATTTCAGTTTTTCTTTTATAATACATCTGCACAAATGTCAACAATTCTGTGTTTTTCTGTCTATATGGAGGGGGGGGGGTGTATACATTAATGAAGGAGAAAATAAACTTAAATTATTTTAGCAAATGACTGCAATATAACAAAGAGTGAAAACTTTAAGGGTGTCTGAATACTTTCCGTACCCACTGTATACATATACAGGCACACGTTAGAGTTTCCACGGCTGGTGAAAGCAGGCATTGACAAAAACAGTAATAATGCACCAGACCAGTTAAACATTGCACACAGTAATATTTCACCCCAAAATTGTACATGTTGCAAAAGAGAAATATTATATGAAGCATAGCCAACAAATCATGCATAAACATTACAGTACGCAAAAAAGTAATTGTTGACACAAAAGAAACTTCCACTCATCAGTTCTTGGTGTTTGGATGTGTGTGGTCAGCTGTGAGGTGTATTAAAGTCTGATAGTGGCTGGGAGGCAAAACCTTCGCACTCTCTCCTTCCCATCCGTGAGTGCAACAATGCGTATAAAACAGTGAGGATTATTTTACTGAAATGAACAACATTCCTCCTTCTTCTTGAAATTAAATACCATAAAAAAGTGTAGTCACGTGACACAACGACTTCCCTTACGCCAGAAGCTTGTGGCCAATGAGAGGCCGAACATTTCACGAGCGAACATCATGATTGGCTGTTTTTAAACGCGACGCCAACGGCTCCGATATTCAAACTTATTTTGGCTGCTGGTTCAGGATCTTCGCCTAGGTTTGGTTTGGAGAGACGAACCTTCTAGCCTTTAACGATTTATTCACTGCTTTATCCGTCTCAAAGACTTTGATAGGTAAGTAGAGATGGAGGAGTTGTTTATTCTTCGGTATAGATGTTGGTTTGTTTACTTTTTATTGTGGCTAACGGTCAGTCATCTTCTAAGCTAATAGTATCTATAGCTCCTTGAAATGTTCAAATCTTCATGTTTTAGATCAGCAGGTTATTCGATTTAGGACAGTAAGCAGGTTAGTTATTTTGGTTCAAATTGGCTCCAACTGGCTTATGTTGTTTTTATGTGTGTTTAAAGGAGGCCTTTTTGAAGATGGACGTGGAGCAGCCTGGAGAGACTGCTGATCGTTACTCGTTCGACGCCCCGTCTCATGTTCTTAATGACTTTAATTTAGATTCTCAAGATAGTGCCGATCACTGGTTCAGTACGTTTAAATGTTTTATCTTGATATTACATTCATTTGGCGACTTACAATGCTTGGAAACATGATTTAGCCTTCTGGCTAATGCATGTAAACACCTATCTACGTTTTTGCATGTTTATTATATACAAACTCTGTTTGGTTCTCCTTTAGATCTAATGGCTTCGCCTCAAACTGCAGTGGGGCACCTACTAACACCTGTGAGGTCAAATCCTTTTGTAGATCCACACAGTGAAGGCCATCCAGAAGCTGTAGTTATGCCTACAGCCAGAGAGACCTCAAACACTGGTGACTTTTAAGTACTTTTTTGCTTACTGTAATGTTAATGCATGATTTGTTGGCTATGCTCCAGTTGCCTGGCAAATGTAATGGTTATACAGTCTTTAAAGTCCCTTTTGTCCACGCACATGTTAGGAGTTTTTCAATTTGATACTATGTCATCAAATTTTAGTGTTTGGATAAATCAGACATGTTCCATTGGACATTCTTGGAGTTTTGTTGTGTCAAACAGTTGGTTAAATTCTGCCAATTTTGTGCGACCACAGTACCACCATCCAACATTGTGACATCGTGGGGTGACAGTAAGCCAACTGCAGCTGGAGGCCAGGGTCACAAAAAGACCCAGCCACGCAGGTAAAAGGAACTAGTACTTGAAAAAAATGTGTTAATTGCTTCAAGGCTATTAGCAAAGCTCAAATTTAAGTGTTTTTTTTTTTTTTTTAGAAAAAGCCTTTAAGGGAAGATTTATTTGGCTTGCAGTCTTTAGACATCACTACTTTTGGTCCAGTTCTTCCTGCTGACTTTGATCCTTTCTTTCCAGGGTGTCTAAGCGGCCTGTGGTAAAAAATGAGCCAGCTCAGGCTCCTTCAACACCACCGGTCAAGAAGATGAGGAGGTAAGCAGATATAAGGGATATAATAATTCAATTAGTGCTTTTTAAAATTATTTTTATTTGAGTAGTCTGTAGTCATATTCCTACTTGCAGTGCTGTGCCAGCTCCAAAAAGGATACTTGTCAGCCACCCTCGGAGGTTTGTGTAAAGAACTCTTGCACACGGTTGGTGACGGTGTTGGATTGTGCATAAATGGTAGCAAGATGGTACTGGATTAGTGTGGTTTTAGTCACTTTGGGTTCACTAATGTGGTGGTTTTGTTTTTGGTTTTTTTTTTTCTCCCATCATGATTCACGTTCATATTTGAAAGTGAACGATCTGCCCTGCAACTTGCCTATTTCAAGTTAATTGTTTTCAGCATGACGCCACATTGAAAATGTTTATTTACTACATCAAATCTGATCTGCCTCACTGGGGGAGGGAGAGGGAATGTCTGCCTGTTCAGACCTGTAATTTGAACATGGCCTTAATGTAGCTTTCTGCATCTGCAAACATCTTTGAATGCTCTGCAGGAGCTCAACAGGTCGAAGATCTGTTCGCCGCAGTGCTGTTGCAGCCAGGAGCAGCATCAGGCTAAAGAACAAACCACATGTGGCTGCACCTGTATCCTCTGCTAACCTGTGAGTTGTTTTTTTTCTAACTAGTTGTGTACGGTGGCCATGGTTCTGTAGAATTACTTATTGCTTTGGTCACTACTCAAATTGCACTTTGATTTGCAGGCAGAAGAGCACAGAGCAGCTGGAGATGGAGCGCACTGAGGCTCTGCAGAAGGAGGTGGCTGAGCAGCGCAAGAGGAATGAGGCCAGCTACAGAGCAGCGCTGGCAGGCAGTAAGTATACCTCCCTTTTGAAATTTAGGCGGTTGTTCCAGGTTTCTGATTAGGAATATTGAGTCAATTTTGACTCAATGACATTCATGACTGCACTGTTTTTGTTTTTTTGTGTAGTTTTGACACTTTTTTTTTTTTAATAGGCCAGCCTCCAAAAAAGCAGGTGCTGTCCACCACCATTCCGAAAGAGTTTAACTTCTGCTCCGATAGTCGGCGGAAAAAACATGCAAGTGTTACTGAGGCATCTTACAAAGAAACTAGCTTTGTTTCTCAACTGCGCAAACAACCCCACTCCCCTGTGAGTCTCATTGTTTGAAAACTAATACTATTTCTTTTGTGAATGACTATCAAAGCAGAAGGGATGCTATGCACTAATGGGCTGAAATTTGTTTGACAAGCTTAAAATGAGGCTTTTATCTTCTGTCTGATGGTTTCTTTAGTTGAAGGCGCCTAAGGGCACCACAGTTCCTAAGCCGTTCAACCTCTCCACTGGTAGCGAGCGGAAGCCGGGGAAGGCTGATTCCTATGTGCCCATGGCCCAGCAGGTGGAACAGTTTCAGAAGCGTACGCCAGTACGCTATCACTTGCGCAGCCGCCAGTCTCAGGAGAAAGGTGGGGTCAAATCAGCTTTGTCGTAATGTTTGGTTTTTTTGGTAAAACCATCAGAGGTGTGGTTTAATGTTCGTTGTGCTTTTGTCGGTCGCGTGAAAGTCAGAATGCAAATAAGCATGCATAGCTGCATTCAGGGGCTGATTATTTTTAATTGAAGCACAACAAACACAACTTACCTTGAACTATACTGACTGTAATCACAGTACTTAATTTAAATTTCTGGATTGCCTGATTTAAGATATTCGACAATTACGTACTAAATTTACAGTTACTTTCCTTTTTTACTTTGTCTTCAGGCCCATCACCAGAGAAGATTGAGAAGGTGAAAATTACTCATCCTCATACCCCTCAGCTGCTGACCCAGCAGCGAAGCCGGCCAGTCATGGTAAAGAGCACTGCAGAGATCGAGGCTGAAGAAGTTGAGAAAATGCAGCAGTATGTACTACCGAATCTGTCCATTTAAAACCTATACTTTTTGCGTACTATACTTTGAGTAGTTTTTGCATGCAAGCCTTTTTCAGACTTTAATGGAAATTTTTGACTGCAAGGTCAAACGGACAGCATCTTATCCTTAATTTCTCTTTTTAGGTTTAAGTTCAAAGCCCTAGAACTAAACCGTAAGATCCTGGAAGGGGCTGTGGCTCCTAAGAAACCCTCTCCTAAAGAAGCAACTCAGCCAGTGGGGTTCCATTTGGAGGTGGAGAAGCGTTTGCAGGAGCGTCATGCCAGCAAAACCTCAGAAGAACACGAGAACTACACCTTTCACCCCATACCCTTACCAGTCCGAATCCTTGATGGGGTGGTGGTAAGAAATCTGTCCCTTGTCAAGCGTGCCAGTTTTTTGTGCACTGTTCTACTACATCTGTGTAACTTTTTTTTTTCTTTTATTCTTTATTTAGGGTGTTCCAGAAAAGAGAGTGCTGAATCCGACCATTCCTGAATCTCCTGCTTTTGCACTAAAAAAACGTATTCGTGTTGAACGCAAAACAGAAGAGGTATTAGCTGGCATGAATTATAGCCAAATGGACTATATAAAGGTTTTTAATGCTGTTACTGAAGTTACACATTTTAATGTGTGCCTGTTTAGGCAAAACGTCCAGCTCCAATTAAGGCACTTCCGGTTCCCCACTACTTGCCGTTCAACCCCAAGCCTGCAGTGAAGAACCATGTGGAAGTGTGCCCTTTCTCATTTGAGCAACGGGAGCAGGAACGCAAAGCACAGAAGGAGAAGCGACTTGATGAGCTGAGACATGAGGAGGTGGGTTTCTTGTTAAGTGTTGGGATATGTTAAAGATCTGTTAGACCCATTTAATTCTTTGCTGATCAGTAGTGCTGTAGAAGTTTTTTAATTTTAAGGACCCTTCAAATCCTGGTCACTTTTCTGAGGAATAACAAGCTGCAGCATGGGAATCCTTTGTTTCCCTTGTTCCAGATGCCCAAGTTCAAGCCTCGGCCTCTGCCAGACTTCCATGAGATTAGTCTTCCTGAAAAGAAAGTTGTTGAGCCCACTAAGCCTGCTCCATTCAAACTGATGGTAGATGAGCGTGGAGCTATAAAGACTGAACGTTGGGAGCAAATGGTAAGTTTTGAAGCAAAAGGGTCCATGTTGGGATACAATGTTACCATGACAATTTGCCTAAAAAAAAAAATACAAAAAGGATTGAGTTTAGATCCTTTATTTCTCCTTTTTGTTAGGTAAAAGAGGAGCTGAAGCAGCAGTCTGAGGCAGCATGCTTCAAGGCACGGCCGAATGCAGTCTCACACAAAGATCCATTTGTACCAAAGAAGGAAAATCGCTCCATCTTGGGTATGTTACAATTGATACATTTGGCCATGCACAAGGATTTTTAGCTGCTTTTCTGGTCCTGTTGCACTTGGTCTCTGGTGTTCCATGTGAGTGCGCTGCTAATTCTCCTCTTTTGTTTTTCCTCCCGTTTTCACCACTATTCACTTCTCATTTTGTCTGCTCTATTTGGTCATCTTTATCTTTTGGCACTTTCTCAAGCCAATACTACCCATTCTGCAGTTCCAGAAGGCTTCCAGCTGGCAACAGAGCGGCGGGCTAAAGAACGACTGGAGTTTGAGCGGACACGTAAAGAGAAGGAGACTACGAGGGTGCAGGTGGAAGATCAACTGGCCAGAGAGCGAGAGGAACAGGAGAAGGAGGAAATCACCAGACTACGACACGAACAGGTACTCCATCTAAATATCGCTTTATGGTGATGGCGTATGTCTTCCAGCATGGGGTGAGGGGAACTTAAGCTATTTAAGCGGGTCTGATTAGCTCTTTGTCTCATGCATTTTTATCTGTTCTCAACAGGTGCACAAAGCTCAGCCTATCCGTCGCTACAAACCTGTGGAGCTGAAGCACAGTGAGACCACTCTGACAGTGCCCCAGTCGCCAAAATTCTCTGACCGGTTCCGCATGTAAAGACTCCTGGAACTAATCTGTACATATTAAATGTGTCTGGGCTTTTTTTTTTTTCAATGCTGTGATGTGCTTTTTAAAAAAAAAAAAATGCATATGGAACTTTTTACCTTCTCTTTTACCTTCCTCCTTTTCTTATTAAAGTTTTGATTAAAGTAAATAGGTGTAGCAGTCTAGTTTGTTTCCCCTCAAGTTTTCAAATGTCTTCTAAGGCCTCCCCCTTTGTGGATGGTCAGTGCCACTGCACATTTTATCCAAAGTGACTGATTCTCTAACTACAGGTGACTGGTGCAACTTGGGGGGTTAAGGGTCTTGCTGTTATGCTGAAGGTAAAACTCAAACCCATTCCTTGGTCAAAGAATCACTTCTCCTTGGGAATTCTTATTGGTGCTCTGATTCTGTGCTAGCGTCCTGTACTGCCTCTAATTGAACTGGTTTAATGTGATGCTGGAGAGTAGTATGTCAAAAGAAAGCTGCTGTTCACTGGCATTGTAATTGATTTGCTATATAACCCATTTTGGTCCAGACTTACCATAAACCCAGTTTTATTGAAACTAATACTGCGTCTCATCAGCATGTGTTCAGAGGTAAACACAGTGGGCTTCTGACAAAACCCAATATTAGTATGACTGGTCTTCATTCAGTCTAATAGCATGCTTGATGTACATAAGCAGACAAATGTAAGATATTTGTGTAGCCTACTCTGTTATCACCCAAATGGGGATGGGTTCCCTGATTGAGTCCGGTTCCTCTCAAGGTTTCTTCCTATTGCTTCTTAGGGAGTTTTTCCTTGCCACT
>JBBJLR010063272.1:0-11268 GCA_037577145.1 Brachypetersius gabonensis
GAGAGAGAGAGAGAGAGAGAGAGAGAGAGAGAGAGAGAGAGATAGACAGAGACAGAGAAAGAGAGAAAAAGAGAGTGACAGAGAGAGAAAGAAAGAGACAAATATATATATATATAGAGAGAGAGAGAGAAACAGAGAGAGAGACAGAGAGAGAAAGAGACAGAGAGAGACAGAGAAAGAGAGAGAGAGACAGAGAGAGACAGAGAAAGAGAGAGAGAGAATGCTCCCTGTGACCAGTTCATCCATACAGTGTACATATAGAATATTATAACACTCAGTGTATGACAGTGAGTAAGTTGTCAGAGTGAAATGTCTGATAAACAAATAATACTACATTTTTAAAGTAAACTGTAGTGCGACTTTTAAATAATGTAGCAACAGTAAAATGTTTATTTAAATAATTCAGTGCTATTCAGCAATAGAGGAGAATGAAGCACACAAAAAAATTTAGCTGGGGTCACAGATTTTGACATTCATATCTGGAGTTTAGTCCTGCCTTATTATCCAACACTACTGACAAAGCAGATTTTATCTTCTATACGGTCTCGTTCACACGGACGTCTGAACCAGGCGTTTTTCTGGCGTTCGTGACTCCAGGTGAGCGCCGACTGAACGCCCGTTTTTCTGCTCATTGAAGCGAATCAAAGCGTCCACACGGCGTTCAGCCGCTGCGCGTTCGGATGGGGTCAAATAAACGCGGCATGCAACGTTTTCTTGGCGTCAAAATCCCGACGAACGCGAGGAAAACTACAGATTGGGCGTCAGGCTGGCGTTAAACGCGTCGCTACCAAAAAAGCGTTGCTACCAAAACCACAGAAACGTCTATGGCGTTCAGAGCACGGTCATTTCGAACGTCCATGTGGACCAGGCCTAAAAGGTGCTGTTTGATAAGATAGAGTTCAGGGAAACACAAGTGCCCTTACTTAAAGAACTGGGCACATGATATTGTGGCACATAATATGACCACCACAAAAATAGTGAGAAAAAGTGACAATCAGCAGGGTCCAAGCAGCTGGGGAGAACTGGCACAAGTAGTAAAAGGCTGGACTTTAACATTAAGGATTTAGAGACAAAGTCAATCATAGACCAAACCATGTCAGAGGAACAGAGGAAAACATGTTACAGATGATTTGTTTGAAATCGGGTAATATATGCTTCTAGGAATGGGCAACAAAATTCCATTAAGGCCATTCACACAGGCATAATGTGGCTGCTGAATCTTCTTTTATATGAATAAACACACAACATTTCACAATTTGAGCTTAAGCAGTTCTCAATATATTGAAAGGTATCAGTTGCAGTGGACACACTTTCTCAAAATCTGGTCTCCTTCCAAAAAAGGTTTTGTGAAGTTTGAACCTGTACGTCACAAGATATTGGCTTGAGACCAACCTGCCACACAAACGTTTGTTATACAGTTGAGTAATTAAGTTATTTCTTAATAGAGTACATTATAATGACTGTTGACCAATGTGAGGTAGAAAATAATCAAATGAACATGAATAGAAATAAATAAACTGGTCAGACAGAAATGAGTGAAGAAAAATGTAAAATGTAAAATATTACATTGTGTAAAAATAAAACATAAAACAATTTGGAGAGAACAATATTCAAAGGTGAACAAATATGTCTTAAACTGAGATTTAAAAAACGTCAGTGTTAGGGGAGGAGTGGGAGATTATTCCACAACCTAGTGGCAGTCATTCTTTAAATCTATGTTAATTCTTCTGGTTGTCAGGTGGTCAAATATTGTGAGATTTGATCTTGATATCAGTTTCCATTTAAAAGGTGTAAAAGGTGTTAAGCGCCCTTCACTATGACCTTTTATAGCATCTCTTGTCATTTCAATTAAAACTATGTAAAACAACAGGCCCTGCTGTTTGATAGCGTGCAAAAATTAAAAATGAAAATTCCACTGTACATTCCAGAAATGTACCATTTGAGGAAGTGTACCATGTGAGATGTGATGCAGGAGACAAGGTGATTTTTAAGGAAATAGAAAAGCAGTCACATCACAGATAGATTTGTGAAACTTCAAGTACAATATCAGGTGCAATACTCAAAATGTACAAGAGTAAAATGTGCAATAGTAAAATGTGCAATACTCAAAATGTGCAATAGTAAAATGTGCAATAGTAAAATGTGCAATATTTAAAATGTGCAATAGTAAAATGTGCAATAGTAAAATGTGCAATATTCAAGATGTACAATAGTAAAATGTGCAATATTCAAAATGTGCAATAGTAAAATGTGCAATATTCAAAATGTGTAATAGTAAAATGTGCAATATTCAAAATGTGCAATAGTAAAATGTGCAATAGTAAAAAAGAAAAATTGTAAACTACTAATAGATTGCTCTATTCTCTGCTTTATTTTCCTCTTTTCTACCTATCAAAAATGTAACCTGACTCAGAGCTTTGCACAAGAATTCCAATGTGCATGGACTGCTGCTCTCATGCACAAATGGCAAATAAAAATCTTGAATCTTGAATCTTGAATCCCCAGTTGTGCAGTCCAGCTTTACAGGTCCACCAGGACAGTGACTGATCTGCCTTGTCTTTTTTTTTTTTTTGCTGACAAAGACCAGCAACTGCCAACATTTTGTTTTCTTTTGTGCTTTCCATTTGAATGATTCCTGCTCATAAATACACCAGAGTCTGTTGCTAGACCAGGGAGTCTGGGTTTACAGCCCTCACCGTTTCTAAACCGTTTCTCTGCCCACAGCCCAGCAATGGGCATGTTTTAGTCAGTGTGGCCTTACAGTAGGCAGGCTGTGAAAACACACATACATGTATGATTGCAGCCAGTTGACAGAATGGATGAACTAATCTTAACTGTGGAATGAAACTGACAGAAGTTAGACTTCACAGTGACACTAATGTGATTAATGTGAATGTCTTTCTATAAGCTGACATGTTCCGTCCATCCTCTGGTCAAACAGTGTTACTTCATGTTCCACCGCTTTTACGCTGCGGCTCCTCTGTTCACAAGGAGTTCAGACTGAAGCCCTAAATCACAGCAACATTTCGCATCTCAGCAACTAACATCCAGGTTCAAACCTGATCCTAGGTCATATGTTCCCATTCCATCATGTTAAACTAAACCACATTCTATATACACTATGTTTGAGTTCATGAAGGAACATCTTCATCCTTCAGTGGAGCTCCACAGTAGATGATCCCATGTGCCTCTGTCATTGTGAGGTTCTCATCACTAACAGAGAGAAGAACCGGGACTACACTCAGAGCACCCTTACCTTCAGTCTAGAAGTCCTCAGTGAAGATGTTCAGGACTGTCTTTGTCTTCATTTACAGCAGCAGATCTACAAGACAATATTACTGAACACACACAGAGACTTCAGTGGTGTATCTTCTCCCATTGGAACCTTTTAGAGCAGAACACACCTGAACACACTCTGCCCCAGTCCTGACTGACCTGTCACTCGGCTGTACTTTGTTTAGAAGGAGAGAAACCGGTTGGAGCTCATTTCTGTCTTTCCATCAGGGCATTTGAAGGAAACGGAGGTGTGTGTGTGTGTGTGTGTGTGTGTGTGTGTGTGTGTGTTTCCTTACTTTGTGATCTGACCTAATGATAGTATTATTATGAAAGGTTACCACCACAAACAACAAAATAACAACAATAAAAATAATGATAATAATAACAAAAATGTATTAGTGTTTGTTCATTTGGATCCAGTTAACTTTTACTTTTTCAATCTTAATGACATTTTTAATTCCTAATGACATTTTTCATTCTTAAACTGGTTCAACTGGTCTGGGGTTCTCAGAAGGACACACATTCCAACCAAAACATTTTGTGGCTGCATCGCAGATCCCATGCCTGTGTGTTTCTTGTTGGCTACTACATTACTGACTACAGTTCTATTTGCTGTGCACTAATTTTTGCACATTATATAGTGTGGAAGCATGCAGTTTGGGACGCGACCTGTTTCTTTCTAGGAAAGCTGGCTTTAACTGAAGGAAAGCTTGCTTTACTAAAATCTGAGCTTTGCTAACAGATTCCGCTGGAACGCTCTGGCAGCCTCCCAGTTTTCTGTGGAACCTCTGAACAGCCGTGGACAGCACTGAACACAAAGTGTAAATACAAAGAAATGAAGATAAGAAAGAATTTTATTCACTCTGAGGAAAGCTCTTGTGTTGTTAGTATGCTCAGTGCAACAAAAATGTAAAGAATTAAACATTCGATAAACGAATAGAAGATACATAGTGCAAAAATCTGATGTATAACTGGTTGATTTACCCAGAACTGCTTGTGTTTTGAAGCCTCACAGTTTTCTGTGGAACTTCTAAACTACAGTGGAAAGCACTGAACAGAAAGAATGAAAACAAACACATTTTAAGATTAGATAATACGATAAGAAAGAACTTTATCTCTAAGGAAATTCTTGTGTCGTTAGCATGCGCATGGCAACAAAAACGAAATAAATCAGTAAATCAACATAACAAATTAAAAGTAGACAATAAACAATAAAGCAACAAATATCTGATGTATAACTGGTGAATGTACCTAGAAATGCTTGTTTTTAAAGGCAGTAGAATGTAAAAGTGGCCTGCTGTGCTGAAGCGGCACAAAACTCTCGATCTACAGTACAGTACCCAGGACTTCTGACAATACCAGTGGTAATGTGAACCACATCTCTACTGACCAATAAGCTGAACTCTTTGGATTACTTCTAAATATATTGGTATGCAAACCACAACTGACGAATCGGCGGGCCACTGATGGTCTTCTAACCTAAATTACATTTACAGCACTTTTATTCAAAAGAACTTTCATTCCCTAACTGCAGGGGGCAGTCTCAATGGAGCAACCTAGGGTTAAGGGTCTTGATCAGGAACCCAGTGGTGGTGTGCAGAAGGTAGGATTCGTACCCATGACCTCTTGGCAACTATCCCACTCACTAGGCCACTATACGGTGGCGTTTGTGTTGGTGTTGCTATAGTAACAAACCACCGCTGAGCGCTCAGGTGACCTTTTAGCCAATCGTAGCGAAGGAGGTGGGTTTTGTCGGAAAACGGGTGGAAAACAAAAGCGGTTCAGGGTACAGCCTGCTGGGGGCGCCCTTCAACCGTGGTTACCAAACCGAGGCAGAGAAGAAGACGATTAGCTTCAGTTTGATGTAGAAGGTAAAGAGAAAAACGCTTTTAGATGTCACTCTTCCACACGTGTTTGGAGAAACGTGTTGTTTTAGGTGTAAAACGAGCAGTGGGCGAGCTGCTCTCCAGACTAAGATCATCTGAGGAGGCTAATGTTAGCTCTGGCTGCTGTGATCTCCTCTGGAGAAGACCAGAGGAGGATAGTACTGTATATGCAGTGCAGCATACATGCATACATATATGCGGGGATATGTATGAAACACTTATACTTATGCATTATTATTGTCATTATTATTACTACTAATAAAATTAATATTAACTGAAATAAGTGCTGGCAAGTTGGCTGTAACTTCTGGCAGCCATATGGAGAGGATTCTTCAGAATGCTCTGCCTCCTGTTTGGGTCTACAGGCTTCATAATGGCTTGTTCATGATTCATCTCATTGTATATTTCTTTCTAGGCACTGTTCTTCTGGTTTCCCTGCTAGAAAACGGATCAAAAACATCATAAACCAGTAGCTTATGAACTTAATCTGTCTCGAACATAAATGTCTTGGTGATTCTGATATAACCAAAATAAGACTCAGTTCTCAGCCCAGTTCTGATCTTTAGTTGTAGAGACACATCATTGCATTTAAAAATAATTTTAGAATTAGAAAAATTGCTTATGTAATGACTGCAAAGAGACACATAGACAAGAACAATATATTATAAACTCGAAGTAAAATCTAAATAAAATAAAATGTAGAAAAGAATGGGCATGGATAATCAAAAAACAGCACATTCAAGCTAATTAGTTTTATAGGGATGTTTGCCAGACACCGCATCAGAGAATCTCTGAAAAGAAAGCAACACTGAAAAGAAAACGGGATAGAAGTACATTTAATCCTTGACATTTAATAATGTTTTTGTTTCAAAAGGTATTTAGGTATTTATTTATTTTTCTTTCTTTCCTCTAGAAAGGAGTGACTTCATGTTGCAAGTCTTTTGCTCCTAGCTCAAACAGAGAACATGAAAACAGATCAAGAAACGTCCACCTAAAGGACATCACACAGATGAATTTAGGGGAATAAAATGTGAAAATATGGTGTCCAACAGCTCTAGTACTCAAACTTTCCACACCAACACGTCTCTCTTACAAACAGAAAAAAACACAAGCAAAGAAAGAACTCACCATTGTTCAGAGTGTGGAAAGAGATTTGCTAGACAGAGTCGGCTTGAAATACACCAGCGCGTTCATTCTGGAGAGAAACCGTTTCATTGTTCAGAGTGTGGGAAGGGATTTACTGAAGGACATACCCTCCAAAAACACCAGCAGATTCACACAGGAGAGAAGCCGTATCCCTGTTCTGAGTGTGGAAAGCGTTTTAGAGAGAGTAGTACCCTCAAAACACACCAGCGCATTCACACTGGAGAGAAACCGTTTCATTGCTCAGACTGTGGGAAGAATTTTACAAGACAAATTTTCCTTCAGACACACCAACGTATTCATACAGGAGAGAAACCCTATCAGTGCTCAGAGTGTGGACAGAGTTTCACTAGACACATTTACCTCCAACTTCACCAGCGCGTTCACACCGGAGAGAAGCCATATTTCTGTTCAGCATGTGGGAAAAGCTTTACTCGCCAGAGTAATCTCCAAACACACCAGCGTATTCACACTGGAGAGAAACCGTACCACTGCTCCGAGTGCGGGAAGAGCTTCAATCAACAGATTTCTCTCCAGCAACACCAGCGCATTCACACAGGAGAGAAACCGTATCACTGCTTAGTGTGTGGGAAGAGTTTTGCTAGACAGAGTAATCTTGAAGCACACCAACGCATTCACACGGGAGAGAAGCCCTATCAGTGCTCAGAGTGTGGACAGAGTTTTACCAGACAGAGCCATCTCCAGACACACCAGCGCATTCACACTGGAGAGAAACCGTACCACTGCTCCGAGTGCGGAAAGAGTTTTAATCAACAGATATCCCTCCAACAACACCGGCGCATTCACACAGGAGAGAAACCGTATCGCTGCTCTGAGTGTGGAAAGAGATTTTCTAGGAAAACCCACCTCCAATCACATCAGCGCCTTCACACAGGAGAGAAGCCGTGTCACTGCTCAGAGTGTGGGACGACTTTTAATGATGAGATTTCGCTCAGACAACATCAGTGCATTCACACAGGTGAGTGTGGGAGGATTTTAAGTTCAAAAGCAAAAATGCATGAAAGGGAAGGTCATATGTAGTATGTTACCTTGATTGGTTACTAGAAAGAATCAGTGTGGGCTGGCTGAGAACAGTCTTTGTAATCTATGTTTTTCTCTGCCCTGTGGACAGAGGAGAACTAGAGAGACCTGGTTGACCTGTTAACATCTTTGTAAGAAGACGTTGCTCGATAAGCATCCGAGTTTCCTCTGAAGCACACAGTCGTGACTCAACTGAGGAAAAAAATACCGTAGATAAACCAACTATGAAGTCAAACTTGGAACAGAAACTCTTGGAAAGTTGAAGAAGTATAATCTTCTGAAAAGAAGTCAAGAACCACAAGTGAGTGCCACGACCAACTCTTGTCCTAAAACGGCATTCGTATGTACCATGCACTGGTGAGCAAAGCTGTTCTCACTGAATAAAAATCACTGAGAAATGTAACACCGTTTATTCAACAGGTTTCACTGTTGAGGCACAAACTGCTGCCATGGTTCATGCTAAAATATAACCACAGTTTGGAGGTTTAAGAGACAGATTAAATGATGTCTGCCAGTGCACCAAACAAGCTTTAACCTGAAACAAGTGGCAACACTGAGGGAAAAATGACACATGACCACTTTGCAGAAACAGACAAATCTGTGCCTGTGCCTGGAAGCAAAGTAGCAGTTGGGCTTGTGTGTAACAAACTTAATGACCTTCTATTAACTAGTATGCATTCCAGAGATCAGTATCACACTTTCATAGCTTTAACAGAAGGATAAAAGTCCCGCTTGCTCCCCAGCATGAATTCAGCATGTAACAAAGTGTACTGTTTCAGGAAATAAATCCTTTTTGTTTGTAAAGTTAGACAAACATTTTATTTTCCCTCCTGCTGTCACCTTAGCCTCCATGCTCTGGGCATCTCAAAATTGAGATGATCAGATAACATTCACCATTTAAAATATGTGCAAAATGACTTGTAGAAGTTTATTTCTTCGTAGGACTTCAGAATATCCCACCTCATTGTTGAGGTGAAGCTATTGTCAGTTTTCACACGATCATAGAAAGGACACATACTCATTTTCAGTTCATGGTTTAACATGTGTTATATAATTGAGTTATTTGAGTTAGTGCCATTCATTCTCTTTCTTTTGTCTTTTTTCTGTTTTAGACGCTTACTGTATGGTGTGTGCGTGAATCAACAACATGCCTTGATCTTTTAACTTAATCATGTTGTTCTCAATCTGGTGGTCACAGTGGGAAGTGGAAGGAGGAGAAATACTGGGTGCAAGTGCTTTAAACCTCTCCCCAGTAACTACCACATGTTTGTTTTACACAGAATAGAGTTGTTTGCAGACCAGAAGAACATCCTGAAGAAGCCGCAGAAGAAGCCGCTTTGCTGATCTATGTTCATGTTTAGACTATTGAATTCCAGTAGTGGTCTCTGTATAGTATCTTCATTATTCCTAAAACATCCCTACTGCACTGTGTGTCCATGCTCCATAAACTCTCTTTCTAAAGGGACAATGCTTATTTGTTAATTGAATTAACTTGGAAATGAAAATAAGTTCTGTGTGGAAAAATGGCACTTCTGGCTCACAAATAGTGCACATTTTAGTCCCATTATTAGAGGATCATGATTACAATCCTTGCCAGTGCTAGCCAGTGTGTGCGTCTGTTAGCTGAAGTTACAGAACTGGTCTCCTCCAAGCATGTTCAGGTGCCCACTGACATAGTGTTAGTGACAGTTCAAAAAGATGTATTGACTGATTTCACATTCTAGCCTTCCCAGCCAAAAAAATGTTATTCTACAAATACGGATTCTCCATTGCCATTTATTTTCTGTGTATAATATAATGAAAACAAAAGTAATAAAATGTGATGTGAAAAACATTGGGCAACATGTCAGCCATTTCACTGGTGTCTCAGATCTGTTGACTGATTTTGGGCATCGGTCCGAGTTAGTCGTGTGTCGTGCATCGTTTAGTACACATGGGGCAACGAGAAGCTCCCGATCAGCAATCTAATGGTCGTGAAAAAAGGAAACCTGTTTGAAATCCTGGTCGTCCCTCGTGAGGGTCTGAAGCAGTGCCACAAGCCGATTTAACACAACCTCTGAAGTGAAAAAGACGGAGCAGCATGGCAGCGCAGCCTATGATCTGGAGACAAGCGATGGAGCGACTTGTAGAACTTGTGTTGCTCGTCTGAGCCTTTGCGATGTGGCCTCACAAAATTATCACGACCGCAACAACCGTGAAAAGAGCTGGATGGACATTGCTGCTCAATTGCACAATAACTATAATAATGTCTTTCCTACCTCAACGTTGTGGCGTGGTCCAGAAATAATTGCATGTATTTATTTAATGAAGCAAACCATGTTTGTAATTTCCCAGAGATATATTTATTTTTGTTAGTACTTACAAAGGGAATTCTCTGTTATTTACTACTTAAGTTTCTAAGTCTATCTAAAAAAAATCTAAATCGTTGGTCTCTGATCTAGAGCCCTGCAGCGGGACTGTTTTTTAAAATCCCACTCCGGCGGAATTTCTGACCATTACCGCCCGCTCTCTCTGTCACTCCCGCCCTCTCTCCCTGTCATACGTGAAAATACATTTTTTAAATAAAAAAAAACGAACCATGAACTTGAACATTAAACTTGCCGTATTTAACACCATGCTAAAGTAAGGCAATAAACCCATTCCCCGGCAACAAAATGACACTATCTTTACAGCACAGTTCGCCACATTTTCAGTAGCCTCTTGCTTGACATGTGGGGGAGAATTGTTTTGTCTGTAAATATTAGCTTCGTCTGACCGGGAAGTAACACGACAGGCGTGTCGCCACAATCCTGAAGTGCCGGATTTGTGCCCGTTACAGACTAGAGCGCTGCCGCACTTCAAACAACAAAAATTCCAGCTCTTTACTGATTTCCCAATCTTTAGTTTTGTTTAATATTCTTCCTTCTTAATTTGAACGACAACTGCATCCTCGATTTGGCAAATAGCAGCACCCTTAAACCCGCCAAATCCAGCAAGATTTGCGTTGGGACCCGCGCGATCCCGCTCCTAATGCAGGGCTCTACTGTGATCTACCTACACGTGTCGTGTATGGACGTACCGTGTGAGCAGTCAGGTCGTATAGAATGAGAACATGAATCGTGAGCTACGAACCTCTAACCCCTGAGATTCAGTCGTACAGTTTGAGCAGGAGCTGAATAACGCGACTGAAAAAAATCGCACAGTGTATGTCCAGCTTAAGTAGGAAGACTGAACATTCTTTATTTTAACACTTAATAAACACAATTATATACTTATAATTTATGGCAGTCGTTTGGAAAAGACCCTTATATGTTTGCAGTATGACAATGTTCCGACTTTGCCGGAAACTTTATGTGACACGACCACTTAAAAACTATACACTTGGTCATATCTAAATGTATGCACAATGTATATACAGGAACATGTATATTATAAATGTTACACTATATGGGGTGCCTGACCAATCCACCAATGGGGACTGTATGACACTGCATTCAAATCCATAAACTTTAATCTGGAGTTAGTCCCCCTTTACAGCTCTAACAGCTTCCACTCTTCTTGAAAGGCTTTCTTCGAGATAAAGACCTGACCGCGCCTTCTAGTTTCATACCTTCTCGCCGCTCTCTGCTGATGAAGTCTCACTCCAGAGACTTCAACCCTCAGGGGATGAAGTCTCACTCCTCCTGACATCCAGCAGACCTACCACGTCTCCGCTCGACCCTCTCCCATCAAGCACGCTTCAGATGATTTCATCAGATCTCATCCCGCACATCGTTTACATAATCAATGGTTCCTTGATGACTGACCATGTTCCATCCACTTTCAAGTCTGCTGTGATCACACCGATTCTGAAGAAACCATCACTCGACCCTTCAGATGTCAACAGCTACAGACCGGTATCCCTCCTCTCCTTCCTTTCTAAAGTCCTGGAACGTGCAGTGTA
>JBBJLR010063292.1:0-11267 GCA_037577145.1 Brachypetersius gabonensis
ACACACACACACACACATACACACACACACACACACACACACACACACACACACACACACACACACACACACACACAAACGCACACACACACAGTCTTGAGTTTGCATAACCGTAGTCAATCATTAACAACGTTAGTGTGTAATTGCTTAGTGTTTAAGTGCTACATGGCTTAACAAGTTATTTCACAAGAAAACTTTACCACAGCATCAAAGAGTACATTATAAAACCAAGCACTGTAATTAAAGGCTACATCGGAGATTAGTTGTTGGAAATAGAGCTAAGGTTGGAACTAATGTCCATTACTCATACGGGTCACACAGGCAGTGCACTGAAAAAGGGGAAATGATTATAAATTATGTTGATTCACATGCTCCACGGTGTAAAGCTCATATTGAATGTCCAGTTTATACTTCCACTCTGTAAAATAAGATGATCAATTTGACATTGTTCCATTTTGTGGTGGACATCTAATTATGGCATTTTTGACAATATCTTATTATGGAAGGTAACAGTCACAATTTAGTTTTATGTAATTTGCATAATACTAACTGGTGGTTGTTTGAATTAATTTCCTACCATAGTCATTTATTACCCAAATAGTGTCTTAATTTACTCATTAAAATTCCCAAAGATTTTTTAAAACTCTCTTTACAAAAATGGTTGAATAGCCGATATGGCTGAAATTATTATCTGTTTCATATTACCACCGATAAATCACAAATGTTGTTTTGGTAAAAGAGCTCCTGTTCAAATTAAGGCTTTATGAAACTGTTTGCATGGATATCATGCAACAGGCACTCTGTGAGAGCTACAGTAACTTTATAATATGCTCGTTTTTGCCATGGAAAATATGCAACAGAAATACTGCAAAAATAACTCCTGTAATACACGATAATAACACATGACCAAGAATTCCAGTGTGTCACTTCGTGGAGTCTGTCAATAACATGCACTCCTGCTGAGAATTGTGTAGAGCTGGGCATTATAACGATAGGCATCTTAATATTGATTAAAAAAAACGTATTATGTAACAATCCTTACCATTTAAACACTACAAGACATTTGAAAGTGTACTCGAGAAGAAACATTTTGAACCACAGCTAGACACTGTCAAAAAAGGTGCCACAAGGTTCTTTAGTTCCTTTTAGATTTTTAAATGAATTTGCAACAATGCAACAATAATAAAAGACAACAAATGGTGCAAAACCTTAATTACTTTTGTGTCAATTTGTGACTTAAGCAATTTCCTGAAGGCCAGAAGTCCAGAGTTTGGCAATTTCCCTACTTAGACACACCTAATTCACCTCAGCAGGTGATTAACGGGTTATTGGTGTGTTAAGCAGGGAAGTCACCAAAGCTTCACCACAAGTTGCAAAGGGAACGTTTGCAAAGCATTGTTTGAATTCTGGGGAAATTCTCTGTATTTCCTGTCTAAATATAGATGCAAACATTGAAGTACAAAGCCCATAAATACTACACTATGCTGCAAAATATGCTGTTGCTCAACCTAAAAAAAATGTGCTTTGTGTGGTAACAAGCAGTTTATGTGTTTTCTTTATTGACGCCAAACAAGTCTTTGGACTAAACTGAAGCAAAGCAAAAGAACAGAAACAATGCAAAAGCTCTCCAACGCTTTAAACGAACCCCAGGCCTTCTTTTATTATTTTTAGAGTGCACAGTATCAGTAATGCAACCAATTGTACTATGAAGCTCTCCAGACCTGTCCATGCCAGCTGAGCTTGACCGGTCTGCCAGACTTCATACCAGTTTCACCCGATGACACATTCCTGCAGGTCTTTCAAAAGTGCATCTGCAACTGTAACAGACAAACGTTGATGCTTCTGCACCCCTGTTGCCTTGACAAAGATGCCTTCAAGCCTGGGATTTGTTTTCACCAAACTGTTCCCGTCAGAGCCATGACTCAGCCTGTGCTGATAATGGCCTCAAAGTGTGAGACGACAGAGGAAGTTTGCAGTCACTGATGGACTTAAGGGAAAATCTTAGCCACTGTCCTGGCTAATTATAGGAGCAAGGGGCTTTAATATAGTGAAGTGGTTCCAAAACTAGTGACAGACATGCCAAAGCCAACAGACTGTAACCACCACAATGACTGAGGCCAGGGAATCACTGGAAAACTCATGACTGGAACACTGCAGTGTAGTCATTCGTATTGTTTTCGTCCCAACTAAGGGCTCTACCTTTAACACAGTAGAGGTTATAGGCCAATATAATAATAAGGAAAGGTGCAGTAAGTCATATGGCCTCACATGTCATAACTTTCATTACATCAAAAAGAATACACTAGTAAGAAAGTTGTGTAGATAGTCTACAGTGTACAGTAATGTAAAGAATACACTAGTAAAGTGGTGTTGACAGTCCAGAGTGTACAGTAATGTAAAAACACACTAGTAAAGAGGTTTAGATAGGCTAGAGTGTACAGTAGTGTAAAGAATACACTAGTAAAATGGTGTAGGCCGTGTAGGTTGTACAGTAGTGTACAGTATACACTAGTAAAGTGGTGTAGATAGCCCAGAATGTACAGCAGTGTAAAGAATACACTACTAAGATTCTGAAATAAACTATACCTTGGATGTTTCACATGACTTCAAGCAAATGTGCATACATTTCTAACATAAAGGAAAAATGAGAGCGTGTAAAGGAGGAAAAAACTTAGTGTATATCTCTTACTTACCTGTGTAATTTTTCTGTATCTCTCCGTCAGTGACTTTCACGTTCCGAGCGGTCTTCGGACAACCTGGAGAAAAATGTCGACTCTGAAACGTCGTCTCGACAGGACAAAACTGCAGCTCGTTCAAGACATAGAACTAAATCTGAACTCATAAGAAACCGACGAGCAGGTCCCTCGAAACGAAAGCTTAAAGCTACTTTTGCAGGAGCCCGTGTTTCACAGAGCAGAAAGCAGCAGGGGAAAAGAGGGCGGGGTCGGAGACGAGAAAGAATGCGGAATGACCAATCAGAAACAAGCAGAGCGAAGCTTGACCAATTAATAGTGAGCAATGGCTATGCTCGGCGTGGACGTTATGTAACACAGGTAGAGACAGGTAAGCCAGGTTAAAGTGAAGTGCCTCCTCGTAGTGAACACACCACAGCACAGCACGGTGTGAAAAGTATGAAATTCTTTTTCTGCATTTAACCCATTCAACAAGTGAAGCAGTGGGCTGCCACCAACCGGGGAGCAGTGTGTGGGGACTGTATCTTTTTCAAGAGCACAGTAGTGTCACCAGCAGTCTTTGAATTTGAACCCAACGACCTTCTTTCTGATCGCAGGGGCAGCTCCCTAACCACTAGGCCGCCTACTGACTCAAGAAGCTCCAGGTGATGGCCTAACATTTCAGAAAACCCTGATGTTAGTTTTGAAGACAGATCCAAATGTTAAAAAAAAAAACAAAACACACACACATTTAAAAAATACTCAGCAGGGCAGGTTGCAAGTAGACACAATGATATGTTTTTTTAATCTTTCTATCAGCAAATTAAAATATATATATTTTTTTTTTATTCAAGTAATTTTGGTCTATTTTTCAACACTTGTTCATACACTATAAAGGCATGTCCAAATGAAATAACAAAGCAAAAAAAAAAATGGAGACACGTGATTGTGTTTCAGTGATATATACTGATTTTGTCACTTTGGTAGGGTTGCATAAGCAATGGTTCAAAACTTTTATTTAGCATTCTATAAAGTCATCCCAAAGCATGTTTAAAACATGCTT
Source organism: Brachypetersius gabonensis (assembly GCA_037577145.1). Lineage (NCBI taxonomy): Eukaryota > Metazoa > Chordata > Actinopteri > Characiformes > Alestidae > Brachypetersius > Brachypetersius gabonensis. The sequence goes on from JBBJLR010063292.1 coordinate 3,736, forward strand.
GATTAAAACAAATTATTTTATTTTTGGTCTCAACATGTAGAAATACCCCTAGGCTGGTGGTAGGGTACTTGCCTTCGGACCAAGAGGTCATGGGTTCGAATCCTACCTTCAGCACCACCATTAGGTTCCTGAGCAAGACCCTTAACCCCAAGTTGCTCCAGGGAGACTGTCCCCTGTAGTTAGAGAATGGAAGTCGCTTTGGATAAAAGCATCTGATAAATGTAGTAATAGACGAGCATCTTCTGAAATTTTTAAATTATCTTTGTAAAAATAGTCATTTGTTTTTACGTTTAATTTATTGACTCATTTATTTACTAGAAGATGTTGGATGAGTATCTTAAGCACTAAATGTACTGAATGTACAGGCACGCTTTGACTGTGCAATTTTGGGTGTAGCTGGAGGCCATTAAAAGAATGTTGAATGACCAGTATTTTAAATGCTTGGTACAAAAGCTCTGTTGTTATTAAATAGTTTGCAGTATCAAGCAGACTGGACTACAGTTACCTGATTGGGGTTTGTATATTTGCTCTGACATATAAAGAGAACATTTTAAACAGAACATAACTTTTGTTTGTAGAACAAGAGGACTTGCTTTGATCGTTATCTGACTGTAGTGCTGGACACTTGCACAATGTCACATTAGGCAGCAGAGCTACTGTAGATGGGGAACTTTAACTGGTCTGCAATCACAAACACACACTCCTACTTACAGTCTGGGAGTTTTTCTGATGAATTGCATGATATAGACCAGCATTCCTCAACCTGTATAGTTAGTTTCTCTGCTACAACCTGGCAATAGTTCTTTAGCATCACTCATAATAAGAACTATACCGGATCCTAAGTACTCTGATGGCTCTGGGGTCCTTCCCTAACATGCAATGCAATCACTGGGGCACTATTTAATTTGAATAAAGAGATTGGATATTGAATTGACAGTAGCAATATGAATTGCCATTTGAATAAAGGGGCAAAAAACTCATGACAATTCAAAATGCAAGTGAATTGCTATTCTATTTTTTATACATATTATATTTTTGAAATGAACTGCATCAGCACCTTGCACATTGAATTGCCAATTGCAAAAAGTAAAGCATTTTCAAATTACGTGCTCAGACTGAATATGGAATTGCCAGTTGCAAAATGAATTGAATGTTTGTGCTTATAATCTACCAAAGGTGCAAGCTAACAATTTATAAATGTGTTTAAATCACTCATGACTTCATTTATAAATAGATTTGATATTGACATGAAAGTTTCTTCTCTGTGTTAAGTATTAGATAAGTTGCTGCTGCAGTCTCCTGCAGTCAGAACCGAACTAATAATTGTTTGCAGAATCCCACACACATACGCTGAAACCCCAGATATCCTCTGCATTTTTTTTGTTTTGTGAACGAAAGGAACCCGGCTGCTGAGCGTCAAACCTAAACGACCAGCACAAAGGCGAGGGAGCGAGGTGGATGAAGCCCGGACATCAAGTCTGAAAGTAACCGATCTGAGAATGTCGTTTATTTCTCCTTGCTGCTGATTGGCTGCTGCCCTGTGACACATCTTTGGTAGAGTCTAGAATTTCCTGCGTGGAAGTGTTCAAGTGTTTTCGTGTTTTTCATTTTGTTCTTCTTAAAACCCTGTATTTTTATTACTGTAAATTAAATGAATTCATTACTCTATTTGCCCTGCATTTTTGGGCATTCTTTGTATCACATCATAACATTGCGTTTTTTCAATATATGTGGGTGCTCTTGGAGCGTAATCACTGCGATGGTTTACTCATAAGTTCATTAACTGTGTTGCAAGCTTAAGTTGTTTAAGCAGTTAAATTTAATATTTGTTTTTGGTTTGGTTGAAGCTAGACATAATTTATAGCTGCTGTACATCTGGGTGAATTTCCGTTTATGTTTCATACACTTTCCCTGGATATTTCAGTGATTATTTACAAATGTTTTTTAATAAACTTTTGGGATGTTTTTATCTGACTGTGTCCCCCCATATCCCTGCCTGTGTTGTTTTTCCATAACAGTCTGAAATGAGAACATTTATTCCAACTTGAGGACACTGCACAAGTATACTTCATTATCTAGCTGCAGGAGGCATCTGTGCAGAGCTGGCAGCAAATTATACATTTATTTGAGCGACTTACACTTTCGGAGTTCGGGTAAGAAGCGCTTGCATATAATGCTTTATGAAAATGGGCCTTCACTAATATTTTATTTTCTCTTTCATTTTTACCTGGGTCAGGGCTGGGGACGGCCGCTAGGAGCGACCAGGGTTTGGTGTTGTATATTTCCTGAGTACACCGGATTGTAGTTAGGTGATTATATGCTACAGCTGCCTGTGTGCTCAGGAGAATACGTGTAAGTATTTAAGTTCAGTAGGGACCGACAGTAGTTCTTGGTCTACCGTGGGATTTGTGTTTCTTGTACCCTGAAGACCTGGTTTTGAGGACACCATGACAGAGACTGAGAAACCCTGTGCTTTATAAGTATGTCACAGCAGTATCAGCTGTCATAGTAAGGTTTCTGCTTACCATGTATTGTCCAGCTGGGTTTTGGAGATGACCACAGACCGCAGTAAATAACATCAAGGATTTTTTAATAAGATTTGTGCTTCACATCATAGACATGTGCTTGTGCTTGCCATTCACTCCCAAACTCAGTTAAATCCATGCATGAAAACAGCATGTTTTGAATTCACTGTATGTCACAGCCATGGTCACATTTATATAAGACTACCCTAGGGTCAATTAAAAATTGTGAAAATATACTATGTGCAGTGAGTACATTATTAGAAAGCCAAGCAAATGGTATGGCAACCAGGAATGGCGATTCTTTTTTGTTGTCCTACATACCAAAGACGTAAAGGCAGAAAGTACAGATGTATTTAATAACTACAATGATACTGAAGAAATTACACCTATGTTTTAGGTATTAGTGGCCAAAAATGCTTGAACACATCAAACCCTTTTCCATGACACTTTCTTTTCAAAACAAACTGGCACCCACGCCCAACCCTTCATCAAACCTATACTGATCTGCATTAGAGAGATCAGAGATCTGTGCAATTAAGAAAAAAAGGAAGTCTGATGGCTTTAATGCTTTTAAGCACCTGAGGCCAGTTATGAATGTGAGCAAGTGTTTTGACACAAAAACTCATTTAGACACTTACCTGTTCCATAACTGTTTAACAAACTACGGTCCTTGAAGTTGTAGACTTGAATAGACAATATTGTATTTAACAGCTTTAACGTATTTAATAACAGCCCAAATTCATCACAGATTCAAATTGACAGAACAAACGTTCCTCTACCTAAGCATTGTTAAATATGATGGGGAGCAGACAGTGACATCATGAGGCAACATAGCAAGGCCAGAAACAACTTATTAAAACTAAACAACATCTGGAATTTGGTTCAATACAGCACCAGCACCAAGCTGAGACTGTACCAGACCTGTGTCCTGTCCACTCCTGTTATATAGCTCTAACTGTTGGAGACTGACTGAATGCAGTCTCCGCAAGCTGTCAACCTTTCACACACAAAGCCTATGCATTTTTTTTGGCTCAGTACCATATCCAAATAGCATCTAATCACCCAGCATTAGGTTCAGGGTTCAAGGTTACTTTATTGTCATCAGCAGCTGTGCACACGTACAAAGTGAGATGAGGTGCAACATACAGCAACATACAACATTCAGCAGAGTGCAAGTTACAACAAACAGAGGACAACAGACAATAGACGATAAACAGACAGAAAATGTAGAGATAACATAAACCTTTGGTGGGATTATTATTGCACTGGCGGCAGATAGCAGCATTTCCAGGGATGACAGAACACTACAATAAATAAACAATAGACAATGTAGCAGCATTACAGTAATGTGAGTGGGATACTTTGCTCACCAGAAACTAAAATATTGACTATATATACACATTATTGCACATGGGCAATGTAATCATTTTCTTATTCTTATTTCACAGTTAGCAGCACAGAAAATTCACAATGTATATGTATAGAATAACAGTGACTGGTCATAAACAGGGTTATAGTAGAGTGCAGGTGCTAATTGAGCGTAGCACAGTATAAAAGTGTAGACATTTTAAGCAGTAATGAATAGCATAAAGTGAAGTATGTTTGGTGTGTTTGTGGGCGTTCAGGGCCCTGATGGCCTGTAGAATGAAGCTGTTGCACAGCTGTCCAGAACCAGGAAGTCTTGATACCGTTTGTCAGACGTTAGAAGGGAGAGAGTCTGTGTAGTGGGTGGGAACAGTCCTTCACAATGTTACTGGCTCTGTTTAAAATGTCCTTCAGGGGGGGCAGTGGTACACAAATGACCTCCTCAGCTGCTCTTGCTATCCGCTGCAGTGTGTTGCAGTCCGAGACAGCGCAGTTCTCGTACCAGATGATGCAACAGGAGAGGAGACTTTCAGTGGTGTAGTGAGGATTGGTGGGGGGAGGCTCGCTCTCTTTAGTCTCCGTAGATAGTGCAGGAGGTGCCGGGCCCTTTTAGCTATGGAGGTGGAGTTGACAGTCCAAGAGAGGTCTTCCGAGATATGGATGCCCAGGAACTTGGTGTTTTAACCCCTTTCTACAGCAGCAATGTTGGTGGTGGGAGATGGGTGAACAGGGCTGGATTTCCTGAATTAAATTATCATCTCCTTTGTCTTGTCGACATTGAGAGAACGATCATTGTCCTTACCTCCTCTGTGTAGGTTGAGAAGTTGATGTTTCTGATGAGACCCACCACCGTCATATTGTCAGCAAATTTGATGATTTGATTGAAGCTGGACACTGCTGAGCAGTTATGGGTCAGGAGTGTGAAGATTTGTTGGTGCCAAAACGCACTGACTGAAGCCTTTCAACACCGGGGGTGTGTTGAGGCCCAGCCTGCTCAGCTTGGTGGAAAGCCTCTGTAGGATGATGTTGTTGAATGCTGAACTGAAGTCAATGAACAGCATTGACTTCAGTTTTTCTCTTGTCCAGGTGGTTGAGTGACAGGTGTCGTGCCGTGGATATGGAATTATCTGTGGATCAATTGGGGTGATAAGCAAACAGAATCCACAAAACTGCTTTGTGCTCTGTTCTGACATCAAACAACGGAGAAAATGCTGAAAATAGTACAGGAAAAATCTTTACCCAAGAAAGAGCTTAAGTGAATGGGAAAAATCTATTGATGTTAAAAATACCCATGTACATGTCTAAACCTATCAGGTGTGATCCAGTTTCATGTTTTTGCTATACTTACCAAGCCGTCCTAGCCTTACCAACCTAACCTCACCATACTTTTACCTACTCTAGTGGACCCGCTCAAAAGGTGCCCATGACAGAGCCTAAGCTTATCCAGCTGAAGTTTCAACTTACCTAGGCTAAGCTTATCTGCGGTCATTTAGCCTAAGCTGCTTATCATCTGTTTCCTCAGCCTTTGACATGGAGTCACTCCCAAAACGAGCACAATCTCTTTTTTCTGTTGTAACTGTCTGGACAATTTGTTTGAAAAATCTTTCCTTCCACAACCCAAAGCTGTAACTTTGCACATAAACAATGTAAACTGTAAAATAAAACTTTTCTTACAAAAATAGGTGAAAACAGTAGGAGTCATTTATGCTGGAGACACCTTTGGTTGAAAGCCATTTTATTCCCACCACTGAATTTCAAATATGTTTGTTGACACCCCAATCCCACCGCCCCAAACCACCATTACCTAAACATCCCAGCTAAAGGAGTCCAGTTTGGATAACCCCCTTTAGTTAGATAATTTAGCTAGCATCTCCTTGCAAGTTCAAAACTGTCAACTGTCCCTGAGGAATTTCTGATGGTAATACATTAAAATGTCAAAACCAAAATATCAGTTTCAGCTCATATTCTGTTTATTTTGTGCAAAATAAAATATTCAGCATTTGCCCTTTTGGTCCTTCAAGACCATAAAGTAGTGCGATGAGGGGGTTCTACCTTGAAATATTTGATTTTAAGTATTTGATGTATAATGCCTCCTGCTGGTGAAAGAGTAACACGACTGTAAGACATTTGCTCTTAGTGATTCTCGTGTTCTCAATCTTGCATTATTGATATAGGCTTATTCCTGGTCTACAGATGTGAACTAGCTTTATTTTTTTGTAGAGCAGCATATTGGTCTGTTGCTGTTTAAATTAATCAATAATTTTTTCTGTAACTGCTTAATCCTTACTAGGGTCATGGGTATGTGGATGCTCTTCCAGGGTCAATGGGTGCACACACCATTCCCTCACACACTCACACTTATGGACAATAGACTGAAAGAGACACAAGACCCGGAGGAACACCCTGCCACCACAAGGAGAACATGCAAACTTCACATGCACAAGGCCAGGACCTGGATTCGAACCCCTAACCTGTTGCTATTTAAACACTTTGTCCACTTTATTAGAAACCTTGTGTTTTCACTCTCTGGTCACTTAATGAACTACCTGTCTTACAGGTCCACTGCACAATTACAGGCTGCAGTTTATGTCATCTAATGTCAAAAGTAATTTCTGACCACTAATTATTAATTAATTCATTATTTAAATCACTTGTCCTTGATGATAGTCATGGAGCTGTTGGAATCAATTCTAGCTTCCAGTTCAAAGGGTGAAAGGCAGAAAAACACCTTAGACAGGTCATCATTCCATCACAGGAGAGTCACTTAGACAGATACATTCATGCAAAAACAGTCACACCTAGGAGCAGTTTGTCATATTCAGTTCACCAGACCTGGCAGAAACCCGTGCAGACACAGGAAAACATGCAAAATCCACACAGGAAGGACAATAAAATATGCTTGTCTCCCCCAGTCCGGAATTGAACCCATGCCCTTTTTGCTGTGAGCTGACAAAGCTAGATTATTTTTTATTTATTTATTTGTTTATATTTTTTGCACCCGAAAGTGTCATTCTTATGTACTTCAATTTTTTTTACCAGTCATGAGACCTTTGTATCATATTACTCTTGCATATTTTCACAAATTTCCTGTCTTACCATTCAACACTTCTGCTTTTGTAAAGAAATCTCCCAGACGGTTTGATGAGTTATAGGCACAAGGCACTACGGGCAGTGTTACAGACTCTTTGAACGCCTTTCACAATGCATGAATAAAATATGTCTTCTGCAGGTATTGGCAAATAATATTACTCAATAACCCTGGCACTGATGTAATACTGTTGTAGCGTCATGATTTGAGTTTCACTTCTTTTCTAGAATTTTTTATTTAGTTTTGAGACTGGATTAGCGTCAGAGGCTGCGTCACATTGGATCTGTTCATTCCAAACTGACATGAGCACGCTGTAAAAGTTCAGGGGTTGATTTGGGTCTCTTCTCTTTTGGTTGTGTATTTATGGGATCATTTGACAGTGTGTACATAATTCATAACATTGTTTGCATCAGGAAGGAGGTTACTTATGATTGTTATGATGTAAGTCGGAATCACAGTGGAAGTAATAAAAATACATACAGGGCTTTGTAAAGCAAAATAGTTTTATCATTATTTAAGACGAAGATTTAATTGATCCTGAAGGAAAATCAGGA
>JBBJLR010063303.1:0-11267 GCA_037577145.1 Brachypetersius gabonensis
CCCCAAGTTGCTCCAGGGAGACTGTCCCCTGTAGGTAGGGAATGAAAGTCGCTTTGGATAAAAGCGTCTGATAAACGACATAAATGTAAATGTAATGTTTGAAGACAATTGGTCTGTTCATTGAATGCTTTTACAGAAAGAGACCAGACTGGAGATTTAAATGTTGAAATCACATCCTTCAAATATACTTACCTAATATTTTCAGAGGCCTCAGACTGATGTGATTCCACTCAGACAGTGGAATCCTGATTATGTCTGTCATGAAACAACTACAATACATTAAAAGCATTGGGATAAAATCTACCCTTGTGAGGACAAAAATGTGAGACAGTTACACAATTAGAACACATGAATACACAGAAAACACGAATCTGACGACTTCATTTACTTGTAAAACCCTGAGTGTGCACAAAGACAAAAACGTATGCAGGTAAGTGGAGTAAATATGCAGGAAAATGTGGTAAATATGCAGTGTTTCTTCCCAATGTCATTCTGATACAATTCACAGCTGACTGAAGTGATGGACAATTGCATAAAATGGATCCTCCCTGAAACATATTAAAAGCATTGAGAAAATCTACGCTTGCAAAAGTAAAAATGAGAGACAATTACACAATATGAAATGATCATATAAAATCTAGGATGTAAAATGACTGTTTACAATGTGACTCTTCCTCCAGTGGTGATAACAGTTTGAAGAATTGTCAAAATTATGTGTGTTTTTTCTGAACATACATGTGCTGTATAAACATTTCAAGTGACTGGCTAACTGCTTCAAAATTATTGTTTCAATTTGATTTAATATGTGCTCATATTAGAATAAATTATTTTGACCACTTTATGTACTTGAGAAAAAACAGCATTTTCAACAAATACATAACAAACCCATGTTTGAACACAAACGTCCGGTCCATTGATTGGACAGAAGTGAATGAAGCGCATGATGGAGCTGGACTTCCTGTATCTGACGTATTTGACCTAAGTGAGAGAAATGAAATGAATTAAAAGTACAACTTTCACATAAAACAATAAGAACCATAAAATGCTAATGTCTGAGTACTACAGCTTTTTTCTCTTCAAGGATAAACTGAGGGGGGATTCCGATTATCTCTTTCACGAAACAACTACAATACATTAAAAGCATTTAGATGAAATCTACAAATAAACAGTATGAAATTATCATAAAAATCTAGGATAAAACATGAGGGCTTACTGCATGAAATTTCTTCCCCTAGGGAGCATAGCAACTATTATTGAACCTAATGGGTCGGTCAGTTAATTAATTCAGCCTGGCTATGCAGTACCTACCAATGAATTGTAGGTGACCTTTATAAGAAACAAACTATAAATTAATAAACTAATAATTATGGTGACAGTCTCAATAAACATTGACCTCATTTTATAACTCAGGATCTTTCATCCTCAGGACGCCGCATAAAGCAGAGTTGCAGTTGAACAGTTATCGCTTCCTACCAGAGTCATTCCTCCAGTGCATCCCTGCAGCACTCAGGTGAGAGCACAGGGGCAGACGCCCATTCTAACTAAACCACTACATTACACTGTTTCTGTGCATCAAAGTGCAGCTATATCCAGTATCCCTCTATGCGGTCACATTATGACCAGACCTGGGCGGCTTGACCTATAGACAAGTGCGGGTCGTATGCGCATTATTTTCATTGTGACGTGCAACAGTTTACCATGTGCAATATTTTGCACTGTTCTTATCAGGCGCTAAACATTTTTATTATGTGCAAAATCATTTGACATTTTCTACATGGGCACTGAATCGCTTCATTACTAGCAATATCTTATGTGCAATAAACTTCATGTGCTATATTACTATTTAGGACAATATTACTTTTTCATTGATTAATACTACTACTGATTCCCTACTAGTGTAATAAGAGTTTTCACATGACTAAGATGAAAGCAAATGTCTTGGCTGAGGCAGACAGATCTAGAGTGCTTCCCATTTGCTAAACTTGCATTTTGTACTCCTTTAGACCTCTTTCCCTCGCATTGAATAGTGATGCATATGTTGATCCATAACTCTTGGGTTTTGTAAGCTTCCCATGCATGTGGGGTCAAATAATAACTCCAGGTTCATACACTGGTCATTCCAGTCAATCCCATGCTTTCGAATAAAAAAATTAAAGCAAAATCTGCCGGTCAGGCAGTGTGGGTTGGCTCTCTTAACGTGTCTTAATGTGTGTGTACTTGCACATCCCTCATGTCCAGGATCTTTGTTGAGCAGTCATTGATGTTTTTGTTACAGAACTTGTTCACCCGGTTTGGAAAAATTCTATAATAGTGACAAACAACCAATAATAGTAACCAAACTGCTAAATACATTAATTTACCAGAGAATGAATCTTAATTGTTTTAAAGATCCTCCAAGTTATCCACATTCTGTATCTGGCTAAAGTCTGACATTGGTAACATCCATATGAAGCTGAGTTTACGCAGATTTTGTTCACACCTGCCCTACTCTACTGTCTCACTACATGAAGATAAATACACAAACTGTAGACAAAACTGTTGTATATCTATATTAGTACAAATGTTTTTTTGTACGTTAATCACTTACAGGAAATGGGCACTGGAAATACAGCCCTGCTGTAGCCACCTGGAGTCCTTTCTGAAAAACATTTTGAACTAGGAAAAAAATGGCTGCAACTTTAACACTGTTTGGCAAAACCTGTAATACTAACCGACTAAACTATTCTAATCATTTAAATATGTTGTTCGTCCAGATACTTTACCTGAAATTGTCAGCTCCCCAAAATGGTTGCCAAGATTCAACTCATGAAGTTTTCTCACACCTTAACTATTATAGTGGACTTTTCACAGGACACCCTAAAAAGACAATAAACAGACATTTCTGCAGCAGCAAGAGCATTTGCACACTCTTATAGCATTTTATCCCTATTCTAATGAAAAATAAAGAATAAAGAAGAAGGAAAAAATTAATATGAAGGAAAGTCAGTTAGGCTTTTTTATTGTACTTTTAAAAAGGTTTTAATTGTACTGTTACGTACATGTAATTTGAATATATTATTTTATGTTTTTTGAGTGTTATGTTACCCCTAAAACATTATTGATCGACGACCAGAACAGCCAGCCCGTGAAATGACGGCATGTGTATTACAGAGTCAAATGGGATTTTGACATGAAAAAGATTCTGTTATATAACTCCACTTCAGAGTCCTGAGAGGAGTGTTCCTTAGCATTAGCTGTTGATGCAAACAAGACTTTCTTCTTCCCATTTTTTCCCTCAGATATCTCAGAATGTCTTTGAGAGCTGGGTACCTGAACGCGATGTGGTGCAGTAGATTTGACGGTTGAATTGCTTCCCTCCCCTCATGGGACTCGGACCCGTCGAAATAAATGTAACCCTCATCGTATTTCCTCTCAAATTATACATTTTTCTGAGGCCTGTCTCGGACTGCTGTCTCTACATTACCAAAGCGAAATTATCAGAGGACATTTTATATCCCTTAGTCCTCCCGAAAACACTTTAAATTGATGTTTTAATTCAGTTTAACTATTTACCTCAGAATGATCTGGCAGTCCAGCTCGCGCCACCTCGAGCTCGAACAGCCAGAGCTATGGCCCGATAGTTCCGCTCCTCCAATCTGATTGGCTGAGCTGCGTTGCAAACCATCGCACGTGTATCTAAAGCCATTATAGTGTGAATGAAATAATCTCGGACTGTTCTGAGAGCAGTAGATCAGTTCTCTGTGTTTTTCACAGAGAGAAAAACACAGAGAACTGATGTAGGAAAAAAAAACAATTAGGAAATAAAGATTATTGAATTGAATCAGGCTTATCAGCAAACACACAGGATAAAAGATAACTCCCTAAACAGCACCCTACATAATAATAATTCATAATGATATACTCACCATACGATTCACAGTAAAGTAGTATAAAAAGTAAATAATGTATCATTTAACTATTCCACAAGCTTTAAATGTGTTAATGACAGATAAGTTAAAGTTTTCGTTCAATGAGTGGGATATACAATATTGACCATTTCATGTATGAGCATTGGTCTACTCTAAACACACTATATTTCATGGCCTAAGAATTTCTAATCGTTTCATTAAACAAAAACTTAAATTATTCATAGAAATTGGATATTTTATTGTTGTATTACTTATTAATGGGGTATTATATTATTGTTCCATTTTATTTAGCATTTTCATATTAATGGAATAGTTAACGTGCGAGTATTTTGCCTTGTTTCTTTGTATATTAAAACATTGTCCGCTAGAGAGCCGAACTGAGTAGTGTTGAGTATATCTCACTTTTCTCTGTACGTTACTGTGAGAAACGCAACTGTGGATTCTACTAGAAAATCCTGCACTATTTTCCGGTATTAATTGTAAAGTGGCTAATTTCCGAATGTCTTTTTGTTAAACATGGTATCCTCTGTCTGGGTGCTGAAGTCAGTGTTTTGTGTATTTGACATATAGAACAAAATTACAGGTTTGTTTTCTTATTAGTTATATCATGCTGAGGAATAATGACTTCAGATTTCTACATAAAAAAATTGCTATATTGTAATTATGTTCATTATTATATGATGATTCATTGTTCATTATTATTATTCTGGACAACAACAACAGATTCTAGAGGAACTATATTTCCTGCCGGAATAATTATTAACAGCAGTTTTTATGAAATATAAATGTTTACATATTGTAAGGTTTACATAAGTAAATGTTTACTTATTTACAGACCTGATCCGCCAAAAGAATTTGTTAGTAGATTAAGAAGGATATTGACACTGGATGTTTTTGATCTCCAGTCTCATTTGTTTTGGTGGTGGAACTACACAAAGAAACTCTGGAAACAGATGAAACAGACTTAAAGGTTTAATGGTGGTAAAATGAAAACGTGGAAATGCTCGTGACATCGGATCAGGTGTGTTTAAAGGTGTGTGCTGCTTTTTTTCCTCCCTAGAGAGGTTAAAACCAAAAGCTGGCCCTGGCTCTCTATGGAGGAAAAAAAAGGGGCAGGCACCTTTAAATGAGACCCAAGCTGGCTGTCATGTAAACATTGGGTCCTCCAGGGAGTGGCCACCCGCTACAATGCCTATTGAAAATTGTTGAAGTCTGCAGGTGATTTCAGTGAACCAGCAGATGCAAAGCAGGCATATAAGTATCGATATCAGTGCCCATTGATATTGTACTTGTGACTAAATCTTTGTATCGATTAGTATCTGAGAATCAATTTTTTTTGACAAGATTAGTTTGCATATAGGACCAACACATCAACAGATGATGAAATTTACATTGCACTGCACACAACCCTTATGCATCTGGAACCCCAACAGCTATGTTAGGTTTGTTTATTATAGTTTTTCACTCTATCACCACCAACAAAACGATCAATAAACTGTGAACACTTGGTCTGGGAATCCTTCTTTGTCTGTGGATCAAAGACTTTCTCACTAACAGACCCCAGCATGTCAGGATTGGCCACCACATCTCATCGACCATGGTCCTCAGCACTGGTGTGCCCCAGGACAGCGTTCTCTTCACCTACGACGGCATCTCCTCTCACAGCTCCAACATCCTCATTACGTTTGCAAATGACACCATTGTGGGACTCATAGGAAACAATAATGAAAATGTCTACAGGGAGGAGGTTCAAAACCTTACAGCCTGGTCCCGGGACACCAACCTCATACTCAACACAAAGAAAAACAAAAAATAACCATAGTTGATTTTAGGAGAATAGACAGAACTGTGCATTGTTCATCAAGGGTGAGGAGGTGGCAGGAGTGAAGAGCTTCAAATTCCTGGGCATGCACATAGCAGAGGACCTGACCTGAGGCCCGAACAACTCCCACATCATTAAGAAAGCTCAGAAGAGGATGTAATAATCTGCCTTAGGAAGTTCTCACAAACTTCTATGGCTGCACTATTGAAAACATCTTGACTTACTTTCTTTAATATATTTTAACTATATTGCGCAGTCTCAGTGTTACATACCACTACGTTGTATAATTGTGTGTGTGACAAAGAATCTTGAATATAACTCATGCTCGTTTAGACAAAACAGTCACATTTAACTATAATGAGTTACTCAGAGTAATGTGCATGTTTAGATTATAAATTATAAATGACAAATTACTATAATCCTTTCTGAGTGTATGAGAGAAAAAGAGTGGGTGGAAGAAAAATAAGTAATTCTGGGCCTTTATCAGCCAAAGTACTATTTTCACATTTTTCCAGGATCAAAGATACATTAATTGAAAAACCATCTATCAGTTTTCTGAGAGTCAATAAAAAGATGTTGGTGTCTGGATAGCACCTATAAAAGTAACAGAGGGACTGAAACTGTCCAGAGTATAGCTGGTGAGATCTCTTTGTGAGTGATTTTTTGCAAACAACCTATTGTAACTAAAGTGAGTTTTGCATAATACGTCCCGTTTAACTATATCGGCAAACACATGGTCATTCCATTTGTTCTGTTGTCTGAATTCTTTTTTTTTTTTATCGCATCCACACAAGTATCTCGGTCCACCGAAAAAACTCAGTTTTTCAAAAATACCTGTGTACATGTGGACATGGCCTTAGACCCCGAACTGTTGCACTTGTACACAACTAATGGATCAGAAGATCAGGAGTATTGATCATTTAAAAAATTCAATTTTTGTGGTTGAATCTGCTCCATAATTGAGGTAGCTAAAAAAAAAAAAAAAAAGAGCCATTTCAAGGTTGGTGTAAAACCTCTTTACACAAACGAGTCAATTTAATATAGTTCTAAACCCAAAATGAACAAGGTTTGCCTTTAATATTATTCATGTCATGTAACCATATAAGGAGAGGCTCCCTGGCAGACAGAGTTCTTAAGTAAGGATTATTAGAGATTTGCACATTTCTAACTTCAAACATTTTTCCTCCCACTTCTGCCAGCTTATCATGAAGAGAACAATCAACACAAATCCTGTCAACGCCATGTTGTGTAGCTCAAGTGAACAAACCAGCAAAGGCTTTCAGGCCTTAGCAGGTTTGGGACAACCACTGTACTAAACAAAAAGGCATGTGGCGTCATGAGAGCCGTCCGTTACAAACTTTCATCAGGATGACCTGGAGCAAGGCAGAGCACTACAATACAGTCCGTTACAAAGTTAACTGTATTTCGGTTGCCTTCCAGTAAATCGCAGAGGTGCTAAAGCTAAAATGCAGAAAGGTCAGAGGGTACAGTGGTAATGCAAGTGTCATCAGTTTCCACCTCTTTCTTAATGCATTTGTGCTGCTTTAAACTATTGGAATGCCTGAAGTTCTTGCCACAGTCTGAGCAGTGATACGGCTTCTCTCCCGTATGGATGCGCTGGTGTGATCGGAGGTGGCTCTGCACAGTGAAACTCTTCCCGCACTCGTGGCAGTAGAAGGGCTTCTCTCCCGTGTGGATGCGCTGGTGCACCAGAAGATGGGTGTGTCTGGAAAATGTCTTGCCGCAATACGAGCAGTGATACGGCTTCTCGCCGGTGTGGACGCGCTGGTGTAATCGGAGGTGGCTCAGCAGAGTGAAACTCTTCCCACACTCGAGGCAGTAGTAGGGCTTCTCTCCCGTGTGGATGCGCTGGTGTCTCTGGAGGGGGCCTTGTGTGGTAAAACTACTCCCACATTCTGAGCAGATGTAGGGCTTCTCTCCTGTGTGGATGCGCTGGTGCTCCCGGAGATGGCGCGGCCTGGAAAAAGTCTTCCCGCAGTCCGAGCAACAGTACGGCCTCTTTCCCGAGTGGATGTACTTGTGTTTTTGTAGGTACCTCTGGGTGGTAAAGCTCTTCCCGCACTCTGAGCAGTGGTACAGCCTCTCTTCCGTGTGGGTGAGCCGGTGTCTCTGGAGGTGAACGGGCCGACTGAAGCTCTTCCCACACTCTGAGCAGTGGTGAGCTTTCCTTTGGTCGACCTGCACTTGCTGAGCACAGAAGATACTTATGGGCTCGGTCTGCAGTTTTATCTCCTCCGAGGTCGGCAATATGACATTCATTTCTGCTGGAGAAAAAGGGGAACAAATATTTTGAGCCCAGCAATGCTCAGGTACACATTTATTTTAAAAAGTATATAGTATGCTGGGCTGGATGATATGCTTGTTTCCTAAGCATGTTGTTTCCCGTCAGTCACAATTGTGACCAAGTATAAAATGTTAAATTTCACCAACTTAACCAAAATAAAATTGAAAAGTGCATAATGTTTGTGCATTAGGAAGGTATCAGGAGTAAAATCCATGTACTGACGTTTTCAGAAAAAAAAAAAAGGGATTAAACGGGTTAAGATTGTCCTTCACTAGAAGGGGCCGAACACAGGTGTCCCAATACTTTTGTACTAGCTAGCCAACCTAGGGCGAGCTGCTATAGCTAGAGACCTTGCTAAATAATAAAATATCCGAGAGTCCTGGAATCAATCACATACACATTTATTACAAATATAAAACAACATCAGCAATAGTTTAACAACTTTTTAACACACACAAATAAGATGTACACACAGATGTAAACAGTATCAGGGCCCCGTTGCTAGGGAGACCCCCAGTCTGCTAACAGCTTTAAGATCACCCACTAAGCTCGCTTTGGCTCCATTTTAATACAGTTAAAACGCTTTATATAGTTTGTTTATTTTTGTCATTTATCACAAGAGAGGTGTCATGTCAATTCTATGCGCTTAGTTCCAGGACAATAAATACAAAGACCAGCAGAAATGGCAGGGAGAAACAATGAAGAGACCAAACAACGAACCCACAGTGTCTATGGGTTTTATGATCAAGCAGAGAACGTAAGAAGATAGAGAAACAAAGAATATTATTCCATAATAATTAGGAAAATGTAAAAACAAAGAACACTACAGGCAGCACAACACGAGTGCACTCCTAAAAAGAACCGGAGACCAGAGAAAAGACTAAACCGTGAGAATGAAGCATGCAGTAATGGTCTGATGAGAAGGATGGAGCTCCTTACCGTGAGATCAGGCCGTTTCTCTGAAGAACAGCTGAATGAACGTGAAGAGCCCAGATCTGAGACTCTCTGCTTCTTCACTCCGGCGCGCGGCTGCACGAGGACGTTCGCGAAACCAGCGCCATCCAGTGTTGCCAGCAAGTAGCTGTGTGTGTGTAGAGCAGTGTGTAGTGCAGTGTGTGTGTATGTGTATGTGTGTGTGCGCGTGTGTATGCTTGGCGTACTCATCTTAGGCAATGTGTGCAGCTGCATGGTAACGAATCTCTTGTCATGTAGATCCTGACACAGTTCTTGTGCTGACGTTGCTCCCAATGTCGAATAGTTTAGTAGTGAATGATGCAACAGGAGACAGACCATTTTTACATGCCATACACTTTAGCAGGACCTGTACTGTGAATTTGTGGCCTACAGCTTTGCGACTGAGCTGTTATCGCTCCTAGAAGCACCCATTTACAGTCATTTACATTTACATTTACGGCATTTATCAGACGCTTTTGTCCAAAGCGACTTCCATTCTCTAACTACAGGGGACAGTCTCCCTGGAGCAACTTAGGGTTAAGGGTCTTGCTCAGGGACCCAGTGGTGGTGCTGAAGGTAGGATTCGAACCTGAGACCTCTTGGTCCAAAGGCAAGTATCCTACCCACTGAGCTACCTCCACCCCAGTCATAGCACTTCCAGTTCTTTTCACACTGGTTTCTCTCTTAATTGCCATAAGCACTTCGATAGAGCAGGTGGTGGATTTTGCTTTATTTCCACATCACAACTGAAGGGTGGAGGAGAAAAGAATAAAGGAAGCATCAAGTAGGGTTTAGAGAACCGTAAGCGGAGAGACCAGAGACTCGACTGACTGAATAAGTGTAAGGTGATTGAAATAATTTACAAAAGGCATCCAAACAATTTCCTCCAGGATAAATAAAGCTTTCTGGTTCTGGTACTCTGGGGGGTTTCTGGGTTGTCACTACCCTCAAAGGTGAACATGTGTCCTGAGACCAGCCCAGGCGTTTCAGTTTGGTATCCAAAGAGTTGGGGGAATCACCATAACATTTTTCAACAGGGTCAGGGGTCACTTTGTTTATTGGGCAAAGGATTTGTCTGTGCTCAGGAGTCCAAGTTGTGAAGTGATCTCATATTTGTCTTTACAACTTACACAGCTACTTTTTGGAGTATGTGTATGTGGTAGGCTTGTGACCAAAGCAAGGGATCCATGTGAAAGCTGAAATACGCTCTTGATAGCCAACTACATGAACATGATTTGTAGCCCATAGACATTTTATAACTAAAGTGAGTTTAGCATAATATTGTCCCCTTTAATCTACCAAATTATATCCTCACACACATGGTCATTACATTTGTTCTGTCATCTCAATTAGAACACATTGCCTTTTCTTTAGAAAATGTAAGGCTAGCATCTTATCTTTCTGGAATGATCTAGAAAATGAAGCTGGACATTCTTCTGAACGGGTGACTAGTAGATGTGGGATAAATAAGGATATACTGCAATTTTTTTGTTTTCCAACTGTTGAAAGTTGTTAGTGTGATGGTTTCTGCAATCATACTATTGTTCTTCAGTTTAATTCTTATTTTTATTTAATTCGTTTTTACAGTCGCTTTTCCTTAAAGGCTGCGATAGTAACTGGAAAAACGCGTGCCTATGGCCATGTCCACACCTATTTCTGAAAATGGAAGTTTTCCCTTCCCTTGGCATGCTTTAGTCGCAAAAAACGCTGACAAAAGTGATGCCAAGGCAGCAGGTGGGTTTAACCTTAAACCATCCAGCATTGGTGACCAATTGGTGCTTCTTATGGAAGCACAGTCTCTTTTTCAAAGTTGTACCACAAACCACTGTTTTAACTGGGTCTCGTTCAAACCTGGCAACGATGCTGGCATTAACAGCACCCGAAGCCGACTATGACCTCTCTGTCCTTCATACTGGAGGAACAGAAACTCCGCGCCTGAGTATAAATAGGCCAGAACTCCTAACGAGGTCTTCACTCCCCCCCAGAGCGGAGTGGTCTGCCCCTGTGGTCCAGCAGAAACTTTTGGAGATCCCATGCGATGCTGGGTTACAGTCGAGATCGAGTTCTGTCTGTCATGCCGTGAGGAAAATTACCCGCTGAGTGAGATGCAGTTAAAACAATCTCGCCTTTCCATTTCCATTTACGGCATTTATCAGACGCTTTTATCCAAAGCGACTTCCATTCCCTAACTACAGGGGGCACTCTCCCTGGAGCAACTTGGGGTTAAGGGTCTTGCTCAGGGACCCAGTGGTGGCGTGCTGAAGGTAGGATTCGAACC
>JBBJLR010063333.1:0-11267 GCA_037577145.1 Brachypetersius gabonensis
TGTGTGTGTGTGTGTGTGTGTGTGTGTGTGTGTGTGTGTGTGTGTGTGGGTGTGTGTGTGGGTGTGTGTGTGGGTGTATGTATGTATGTATGTATGTATGTATGTGAGTGATAGACCTGCATTAGACCTTTTCTCTGTGGTCTTCAGAGTTCTGTGTCCTCCCCGCCCACTACTACACACTGTTGAATTGTATAGTTTGATGGCACAATGCAGGATGTCTTCAACAGGGTGGGCATTGTCCCCGTTTGGTGGCACAGGTTTTTTACAACCGAGGACACACCTTGTCTGGGCCAACTGCTTTCCCGGAACGAAGCTTTCTCAGCTTGCTCCTGATCTGGTCCATTGTGATGCATGGAGGGGGATGGGTGGGTGAGGGGGAGAGAGGGGCCGTCCCTGGTGTGTCTGATGGGGGGAGGACGAGGTGTCTGCAGTGGATGTGGGCAGGGGGCGGGGGAGGGGACTGGTCGAACTCATTCGCCCTCTCTAATGTCCTCTTCTCTGGGCTGCTCTTGGCTTTGTGGCCTGTGATGGTTATTACTCCATCCCAGACTTCTCTCATGTTGCTCATTCTGCATCTGCAGGAAACTCCTGTGGATGTTCTATGGTATTCTGTGGTAGCCAATATCCTCTTCTATACTGTGGTGTCCTGGGGAGGTAGCCTGACAAAGAAAGACTCCTGGACAAGCTGATCAGATGAATCTTCTGCTCCATCTTCTTCCTATATTTCTCTTTTGCCTCCCGTTGTGCTGTCTGTCATCTGGCACACATTGCTGTGACTGCAATACTTTTACTGACCCACAATTATGGACTAAAGTGTATTCATTGGATTTTTCCTACCACCTCTACAATATTGTGCTTATGGTAACAGTGAAACTATGGTTGCATGCCTCAACACCCCCTTCGACAGATGGAATGAGCTAAACCCAGCTCAGCTATGCACTTTGACCCCTGCACCACCCATAGCTGTGGCTGTACACACCTGGAATAAGGTTTTATATTTTTGCCTCTGGCCAACTTCCATTGCGCTCTCAAATAGTTGAGGCTCTATGAAAGAAGAGAAAGAATTGCATGTCTAGTTTTAGTTGCCCATTGATGATTCGGGTGAAGAAGAATGATTATGCAGACCCTTTTAAGTCTCGAGCCACTGGAGGGCGAATAGCTGCAAGGGAAAGGCCATGTGATAACACAATTCCAATGATTTATGTCTCCTTGCTCCTGAAGCTGTTTATGGCCTGTTTACATGGCAGAGAACATTTCACCCATTTTCTCCCCACCTTTTCTCTTCATTTTGATGGGTCCTTATAGTTTTGTGCATTTATGCTGGGCTTTTGTAAATTGCTATAAAAAAGGGTGCTCTTTCAGTTGTTTGCTCTGAACAATCCTGTGCTGTTGTGATTTTTTTTTTTATCATACCCAGCATTCATTTCTAGCATTCAGTGTCAATCATAGTGAGCATTCAACTTTTCAGCAATCTGTGCCACCACAGGATAGGTGAACAGTCACGTCACGTTATAATAAAATACATTACACCGAAAGTTTAGTCTGTAAGAGAAAGAACCCCTGTTACTACCACAAAACAGAAACAGCTTTTTGTTACATCCTGTATGGTCCTTCAGGGTAGTAATACAAATTACTTATCTTTTAATTTAATACTCCAATTAAGCTTTGACTTTCATACTGGCTGCTGTTCGAAAGCTGTCCAAAGCAGGGTCTTTCTAGATGGACTCTTATTTGAAATCTTGCCCTGGTAAAGTCAGAGTTGCTAACCATTTTGTTTTCGATTCCATCCCGTTTTACTTTCTGGCATTGTGTTCCCTTTTTTGGCCTTTTCCACCTCCCCACTGAATCAAAGCTTTCTGTCGTCTCCTTTCTTTTACCTACATCTTCAATGCAGACATCTGATGGATCAAGCTGAAAAGAGAAAAACTGACGAACGATTACCTGTCACCGTTTCTGATAAATATTATTGAAGCGTCAGTTATGCAGTCTTTTACATGAATGATCGAATTTCTGTCGTGTTCATGGGTTTTGCTTTGGTTTTCTCTATCTCTCTTTGCCTTTCTTTGGGATTCAGGCATGGCACAGGTTCTCTAGCCCAGACTCTTTATTGTCCTGAGAAGGAATGCACTTCTGGTTAGCCCTGGTATTGAGATGCTATCTGTTGAGGAGATGCTATCTGTTTCTGCTTCCCTACCTTGATTGTCTAAAAAAAAAAACAAGATATAAAATATTCAGGCAAGGACAATTTAATAGGAGTGGAAAAGCATCACAGGAATTTGGTCCCATAGTTCTTTCATCTGTTATTTCAGGGGTTTTTGTCATGTAAATTTGCAACATCCTACACGAAGACAAAGCACTCCTAGTTGCTCAAATCCTGAAAAATGTTGCTGAAAATCCCTTAATATCTCTCAAGGTTATTGCAAATTCTTTCTTTTCCATACACTGCCAAACAGCTAAATGGAACTTTTGACTAACCCTCTCTCCATCACCACTATGCCTCAGACCTGTCAGTGCTTTATTTTTGGCAAATTCCTCCAGGATCAAGAAAGTTTTGAATGTACAGGAGATGTTAACCTAGCGAGTGTCCTACTAAAATAAATCTCTATGTTAAAACATGGCTTATTTGTTCTCCACGGCATTTAGCTTGTCTCCTACATACATGGGCACCAGAACCATTTTTCCATTATTTTGTCCACCCACTTTTTGTTTCCCAGACAACGACCGAGACCCCCAGGATAGGGTAAACATACCAATTAAGCTCACCCAAATCTTTGGTTGACCAGTTCTTAAGTAAAAGACATTATTTTCACAGGGAAATGAGAAGTTACAATGACACATTAATCTCTCATTTAATAGTTTATA
Source organism: Brachypetersius gabonensis (assembly GCA_037577145.1). NCBI lineage: Eukaryota > Metazoa > Chordata > Actinopteri > Characiformes > Alestidae > Brachypetersius > Brachypetersius gabonensis. The sequence continues at coordinate 2,863 of JBBJLR010063333.1, forward strand.
AGTTCATTTTAAAGAAAATGTAATAAATTAAAAGATGTGTGTTTTTAAATGCAATACGAACACTCCTGTTCCAAATAGGTTCACATGCTCACAATTGTGAATTTAGTTGTAATTTTTATTGTTTTCTTTTAATAAAGGTCACAAGAGTTAAAAAAAAAAACATTAACATGAAGTATCATATTGTATGTGTTGCATTGTAAAAGTTTAACTTTAAAAATTGTAAGCGCAAATAAACTGCATTGATAGAGGAACATTATATGGAGTCTCTCTTAGATTGTTTGAATGTTACAATATTTAAATGTCTTTTTTTAATCATTTAGTTGTTACTGTTATTTTGTATTTGATGAAAGTCACAACAGTCAAATAGCATATCAGCGTAGTGCACAATCTTATATGACTAGTATGCTAACCACATATCATAACATATCATTGCTAAAGGCCTGTAAAGCTTTCTTTTGAAATAATTGTAACTGTCTCTGACATCCTAGTTTCAACTTATGCTAGGAACATTAATTCTTTAAAAAATAAATTTGTTTAAAGAAAAACGTGATACTTAGCCAAGAAATAGGTTGAAATAGGTAAAAATTTGATTTTCTGAGGGGTCTCTTCTGGGCAAAGTTTTTATGCGACTATCAAAATGGTCACCAGGATGAGTGAACATTGGCAGAACATGCAGCAGTTGTTACGTTCCCCTTCTCTCTCCCAAACAGAGGAGGATGGACAGGCAGGTTTACATTTTCGCAACTTTATTTACAAAAACCAAAACAGGAACACAAAACCCGCATGTGTGTGACTTTGGGCCGACAACCTAGGTCCACCTAACCTGAACTTAAATACTAAACCACAAACATCCCACCACCAATAACTGAAATACAAGGACGACCTCTTGTGGCCATCCACCCACATAGCCCCCTTATCCCTTACAGTACCCTCTCTCAATGACGCACCTCCAGGGCGTCAAAACAAAAAAAAAACCACAACGAGGGAGGGAGGGAGGGAGGGCAGGGGATGGCAGCAGCAAAGGACAGTGTCCCATGGCCCTCACCCTGTCGCCTCCCACCAGGCTTGTATCCTGGCTGGCACTTTGCCAGCCCTGGCGACCTGGGTGAGTTCCACTGGATGCTTCCCTTACCATTGTCATGTCCGAGTGCCTCAGGAACCCCCCACAGTTGTGTGGCACAGGCTGTGCCTTCTCCAGGGAGCCCCTCTTCCGGGAGCTTATCCTTGGCCCCTTCTGGAGGGCTTCCTGTCCAAAGCCCCTTTCTGTCCACAAGACCACAGCCCCTTACTTGGGTCTCCCTGAGGCTCTCCTTGAGCTCCACTGTGTGCACAATTGGATAGACTTGTCCGTGGGCCTCATTACTGTTTCCAGTGAGCCCCACTGAGTGCACCTGTATGGAGCTCTCTGCGTGGTTCTTGCTGGTGCCGTCTGTGAGCCCCACAGTGTGCACGGCTGGAGAGACCTGTCCGTGGCCCTCCTTGCCGTTGTCTGTGAGCCCCACTGTGTGCACCTGCGTGGAGCTTTCAGTGAAGGTCTCGCAGCATCCTCCAGTGGCCTTGCAGACCCGCTTACCCCCGATCATCCCCCACAAGGTGATGAGACCTCTAACCCCCATTCCTGGGACTATCTGTGGCCATGAATCTCTCTATAGGGCTTATGGTGACCTTGGGCCTAATAATAGGGCTTACTGTGGCTACTGCTTCTGCTAAACCCCCCAGGAGCCCCACTAAACAGAACAGGCCAGGTATTATAGCCTCTACTGGCTCTGCTACGGAGCTATCTGAAGCTACCGAGCTAGCTGAGGTTCACTTGCTCTGTCTCACGAGGACTTGTGTATGCAGCACAGTCGCGAGTGCTCGCCATTCCTTGTGTATCTCACGTGCCACTTGGTTCGTGCTGGGGTGCGTAGCAAGGACACAAAGAGGCGGTGCCACCTTCCTGGAGCTTGTGTGCGCTGAAACCGCCCATTCTCATTCGGAGTAGGTGACTATGTCCCACTCCACGTCCAAGTCGAAATCCGAAGGGTCCACAAAACACTCTGGATCCAGGATCGGGGATCCATCAATCCACCCGTACTACCAGCAGCCCAGGTCTACCTCCTCATTTGAATCCGACTCCCCACCACACACCAACTCAGCCACTGTAAACCAGCTAATTTTCTCCAGCTTACCCCCGAGCTGGATGCAGCGTGTCCCATCCCAGACCACGTCCTCGTCGTCACCAATTTCATACTTGTTAGACCTCAAAGGGGTTTGCATCCCCTCTTGCCTTGCCCATGTTGGCTGGGAAGGTCGACCCATCTGTTACGTTCCCCTTCTCTCTCCCAAACAGAGAAGGAGGACAGGCATATTAACATTTTCGCAGTTTCAACTTTATTTACAAAAACCAAAACAGGAACATACACAAAACCAGCGTGTGTGTGACAGTGGACTGACAACCTAGGTCCACCTAACCTGAACTTAAATGCTAAACCACAAACATATTTCCACCAATCATTAAACACCCAGTGCATTACCCCTAACTACACCCAGGTGTTTCCCATTTACAAATCCCACCACCAATAACTAAAATATAAGAACGACCTCTAGTCGCCGTCCACCCACATAGCCCCCTTATCCCTTACAGCAGCATGATTGCCTTAAAACGTACAGGGAATAATTGATAATAACTACATTCATTAATTTAGATATCAAGCAAGAAAATGACTTTTTGTGTTCAAAATTACAAGTGTGCTTAATGGGTCCTTGAGCTTAACAGGGACTTTGCACGTGTGCACCAACACCCCCACCCTTGACCCACCTGGACAACAACTGAGACTTTGAAAACATCATTTATTAGTGTATTAATATTTTGCTCTCCTTTGTAGTCTCACGTTTCTGCAGTGCAGAAGTTCTTTCAAAATATGATCTACTACCACTCTCCTTTTTTCAGAAGCCAAATGGATGCCTTAGCACATAAGACTATACATTTAGAATGGATACACCCCCTTGTCTGAGGTCTAACAATTAGTGTCTGCAGACACCAAGACTGTCATTTTGACCTAGTGGCTAGTTACCTCTGGCTGTAATATTCCATTAGCCACGCTGTCATTGAAGGGTGGGCCTGCAACCTGTCATTAGCCTGATCCTAGGCCAGTTAAGGGTTAAGCTAGGAGCCAACCAGGCCATGCTGCTAAATATCAAAGACTGACCTCTTAGACAGGACAGGGTTAGCAACACTGCACTTTATTTGGGTAAGGGCAGTTCCAACCCTCATGTCTGATTCATCTAATGTTTACTGAGGCATATATTCTTTGTCTCTGTACAGTAGCCTTTACATCTGTCTGAAAACAGAAAATAGGTGGATGGAGGTGTTCTTTACGTTATTAATCACTGGAGAATAGGATCATGTATAACAAAGCTATCACGATTGCTGGGCTGTGGATGTATTTCTGAGCTTGTATCTCTACATGTCACATCTAATCCCTTGCTTTCTGTAGGCTTAAGTTTAACACTGGGCAATTTAAAAAAGCCTTCACTGTCCATCAGTAAAGTAAATCATTAATACACACACATTAGCTTGAAATTTCATGTTATGTGGGTGGTAAGGCAATGAATAAAACAGACCTCATAGTGCTGTTTCTATGTCTCATACCAAAATACTAACAAATACCTTTTATTAACTGGATTTTTTACACATTACACATTCTGGCCCTTTTCCATTCTCTATTAATTTGGGCCTGCTGTGTGAGAAGACTAAGGAATCACCCAAACTAAACAGTATTCATTTAACCCTCAGACTTACATATTCACTGCTGGCGTAATTCCCTCATTAATTGCAAGCAAAAACAGTTCATTTAATTTATGCTCTATCTTACTTGTCACTAGAGTCAGTGTTCTTACATTTGACCCAGATTTGACTTTTGTTCATGTTTAGCTACTGGTTTTAATATCAAGAAATGCATGATACAAAAATACACAGTGCATGATAAAAGCATGTACTACAAAGTAAGACAGCACACACCAAATGTCTGTTCCTCTGTTAACAAACTCAAATGTGGTGTATACTAAAAATGTACTCTTTCAACAAATTTTCGTCGTTTTTTTACTTCACATACAATTACAATATAACGTACAGATTGTTGTTGAGGTAACTCTCCATTTGATGTTCTATTTGATTATTATTTGCTGTTTTATGTTACACCCAGACTCTCTCACATACATAAACGTATACTGATACTGGGCAGGAGAGGTTTGCGTTTTCAGTCTGTTTACACAGTTGTCAGACTCTCTTGCTCTCAAAAGGGCTGCTCATTGACCTTTTGGTCGCCAGGTCTCTGATTAGACTCCATTGGCCCTTCAGTGCCAGAGGCCCACTGCAAAGAGTGAACTCAAATGCTTGTTCTATTCGTTCACTGGCTTTTGCATTCAAGCAGGATGGAATAAGCAGAATAGCAGAATCAGCACCAAGTAAATCGACTTAAGGTTTCACAATGCATAAAACTTAGTAAATTTTAGAGGTGACAAAGTATCTTTGTTTGTTTGTTTCACAACAGTAATACAAATATTGAAACCTTAAATTAGTATTTATGATTAGTATTTTTTTTTATTATTTTAAATGAGCTGATTTAATTCAGATTAGTGTAGAAACTAATGCTACAAAATATGAAGAGGTACTCTTGGTTAGCACATTTTCTTCATTTTCTTCTAGCCCTGCATATTTTTATCCTATTTCTTTTCCTTTGGTGCACTTCTTTCTCTCTTTAAGTGCCGTGGGCCCCTGCAGGACCATGCGATTACAGACTGTCAAGAATCCTGGTCAGTTAGGGAGATGTATACACAAACAGCTGTGCTGGCCTGCATGCCCAGAAAAGTAGGCCACCTCATTTATTTATTTAGCGTGGCTCTTTAAGCTCCGTAATATAAATATTACACCACATGGAAAATTAACTCAATTTTAAGACATGCCCCTCGCTCTAATAATTGGGACAAGGGAGGTTGTTGGACACTGGCTGCTTTCTGGGGTTCTAGTGGGTGTGTATACATGTGTGTACGCATGTGAGAAAGGGAGCGAAAGATTTGGTTGTTACGAAGCTATGGGCACCCGATGGACTGAATGGCTCTTAGTAAGTGAGCAGCCAGTGTCCCCATAAGACAACAACACAAAACAGCTCTACGAATTCTCTACGAAAGCTTTTAGGTGGCCAGTGGGACCTTATCTTCACCGTCTAAGGGCATGCAGTGAGGCAGAAGCAGTCTTTGTGTGTGTGTGTGTGTGTGTGTGTGTGTGTTATAGCGTTATATAGCAGTAATAGGTTGGAGCCACAGACTGGAGTCACCCTCTGGGTCTCTCCTGGCTCCAGACAGTCAAGAGGGCTGTTGTCTCCTTAAGGGAACACAGGAGATTAACATACTGTTCACAAGTCTATCTGTAGCACCATCGCCACAATTACACATGTGATTCAAACAGTCTTAGAAACCTCTAAACAGTTTGCTCTGTTTAACTCTTAATACACTGAGAAATTGTTCAGAAAGCCTGAATATCAGAATGTGCTTCATTGTCTTCTCTCTCCGATACTTGCCTACATAGTATGGTCTTTTCTGTCTGCTTTAAGGCTAGTTATTACATGAGATATTGGGTTAACTCCAAAAACAACTGTAGTCTTAGCAACATGACCACCAGTGCTGGACAGTAACGAAGTAGATTTACTTGTGTACTGTGCTTAAGTAGAGTTTTTGAGTGTTTGTACTTCACTTGTGTAGTATATATTTTTTGGAAACTTATGACTTTCACTTCACTACATTTGAAAGACAAATATACTTTTCACCAGTACATTTCTATCAAGGATCTCGTTACTTTTCATTCTGAAACGTGATTGTTTTTTCTTGGGTGTCAGGCTGTAGGTATATGTAGATTATCCTCGCGTCTGAGATATTCTGTAACCATAAAATTAATCCGACGCCGTATTGCATTTCTGCAACACCATTTTCACACCCATGACCATGTTTCACACCCAAATACAAATGTTTGTATTTAATTGGTGCTATATGGTTGTGTAAGATCCCATAACACACTCTGTTTCTCTGTCACTCTCTCACACAAGCACGCTCTCACATGCACGCACTCACGCGCACTTACGTGCACACTCTCTACTCTAGACTGAAAAGCACAGCCTCCATCACTCAGAACACACTTACTGGTGTAGACATGTAATTAGTCCATTTGTGTGTGTGTGGCTTTTTTATGTGCTAATTTGCATTTACAGCAATTTCACTCTCTACTTGATTAAGATGCACATTACATACATGTAGGCCTACAGGTTACATTGTGTCAGAACACCTACCATGCCGTTTCATGGGTGTGTGTAGAATTACAATTAAAAATAAACAAATGAAACAAACTTGTGTTTTTCATCAGCTTGTGTTTTTCTGTAACATTTGACCAATTCCTTATTCTAGAGGTTCTATAAGCTAGTCAGAAGCATTAGGTATTGTATGTGTATTTGATAAGCCTGTAATGCTCCCTTGTCACAGCAGCACTAATGAGGATCATTAGCATGTTGCATGTTGAGGATCAGCCAAGACATGTTCGGAGTCAAAATTTGGCTTCTTTAATTTAGAACTTAATTTCTAGGCTAACATTGGTATTAAACACTAGTGGTAGCACAAACTGTCCCTTTAAATACATACTGTAAATAAAAACTCTAAACCCTTCTCACACCATGTTCAGCCCTTCAGTAACATCCAGACATGTGGATGTGATTTAGGACACACGACTTGCTGTTAGCCATAAAAGTACCCAAAACAGGCATAGAGACCAGGGTCTGTTTTTACAAACTGACACAAGTAAGAGCACTAACCTAAAATCTGAATTTTTGACAATACCTGTCATAAATGCAGAGAAATAACAGGTGAAGTTCTGTTTTATATTGTTTAATTTTTTTTACACATTCCTAGTCATACTCCTAGTACAAGAAGGTAAGATAATAAGGAACTTTAATCATTCAGAGGGAAATTTTTTTGTCTATAGCAGTGGTTCCCAACCTGTGGTCCGGGCCCCCCTTAGGGTGGCGCTAGAGATCGCAGGGGGTGCGCACAATTTTGTCTGCTCTGAGGTTACTAAAATTTGTACACATTAAATTAATAAAATCCTAATGTCTGAAAAACATGTGTGTGTGTGTGTGTGTGTGTGTGAGAGAGAGAGAGAGAGAGAGAGAGAGAGAGAGAGAGAGAAAGAGATTGTGTATAAGAGTATAAGAACAAAAACTTGCAAATAAAAGTTTAAAAGTTTGAATTTAATCACTTTGTGTGTCTCTGTGGGTAGGAGTTGGGGTTGGGGGGGGCCTGGCTTGTCTTGGACACAAGCAAGGGGGCCTTCAAGGAAAAAAGGTTGGAAACCACTGGTCTATAGCATGCTCAGTGCTAGAAGAACAGAAGAACAAAATAAGACAATGTAGCTTATAAAAAAAAGAAAAAAATAAGAAAATAGACAATAAACAATAAACTCAACATAATTATATACATTATTGTGACAAGACCAACTGTGACACTGACATTGGATACCAGAGGTCAGTAGTACAAATGGCTTATGAAAGTAACTTAGTATTAACGCAATAAGAATAAAATAGCAGCAGCTGATGAAGGGATGGGTTATATTGCACAAATCCAATTCTGAACAGAATGACAAAACAACATCATCATCTACAAAACAAGCGTTATAGTCTTATTTCAACAGGTAGAAAGGATTTCCTGTGGTGGTCATTTCTGCATTTTAGAGAATGAGTCTTCAGCATTCTCCCCTCGGACACCGCCAGGGTCTCCAGTTTGACAGCCAGAACAGAACCAGCCTTTATGATCATCTTGTTCAGCCTGTTGGCATCAGGTGCCTTCACCCCACTGCCCCAGCACAAAACTGCAAAAACTACCAAACTCTTCCACGGAGTGATAGAACATTGTCGGCATTGTGCTGCAAACATTGGTTCTAGGCCAGAGTGCAGCTAAAACACATATAGAAACCGCAGGAGCCTTTCGAGTTGCTGACATGCTCACATGCTCCTAATGATTGGAAAAAGATCTTTTCTGTCACCTCCTGCAGGCTGCATTTTAAATAGCACACTTTCCTTCACTCCAAAAATCCTTCTGATTTGCTCTGTGCGTCCAGATTAATAGTGAAAAAAAAACTAAATGATTTGATTTCATGACCCCATGTTATTTGCTAAAGGCAGATCAACTTACATTTCCAAGATATATATATATATATATATATATATATATTAGTGCTGGGAAAGTTAATGCGTTATTATCGTTATTATCGCAGGTTTTTAAAATCCTTTTATATTGAAAGTCAGAGCTTTCCCCGAAGTAACGCGAGCAGCGGCGGACTGGGACTTTCTTTACCAGGTTGGGTTTTCGCATCTCGGCGCATC
>JBBJLR010063343.1:0-11266 GCA_037577145.1 Brachypetersius gabonensis
ACAGGGCCATGTAGGTTTGGAGTTTTTTTCTCCCTGAATAATAAAAACCTTCATTTAAGAACTGCATTTTGTGTTTAATTGTGTTATCTTTGACTAATAGTTAACGGTTTTTGATGATCAGAATCATTTTGTGTGACACACATGCAAAAGAATAAGAAATCAGGAAGGGGGCAAATACTTTTTCACACCACTGTGTGTGTGTGTGTGTGTGTGTGTGTGTGTGTGTGTGTGTGTGTGTGTGTATGTATATATGTGTATATATATATATATATGAGAGAGAGTATGGACACATGAGTTTTAACTTGAAAATGTACAAAACAATGGACAGATGAAAAAAGTTGCAAATTACGTACAAAAGTTTAAATTAAAAGACTGATGTCTGAATTAATGATTTCATGTTACCTTTGATTATGCACACTCCTGCCAGCAATATGTGAATTCCTGTTGAGTCCTCTGTTTGCAACCATGTAGCGTGCAACATCAACATTTATCAGACCTCACACGTGACGGCAGGCCATGAACTTCAACAGCTTCTACAAAGCTTCTTAGTACTGTTGCTGCACGATTGTTGGTGGAAGCATTCAAGAACACGATGAGACGACTAAAGCAGGCAATGCCACCATGCACAACAATGCGCCGTCTGAAATGACTTTATGTAGATCTAGAACAATACACCTAGTTATATCGAGTATAGGTGTGTGCAAACTTAAGCAATACCTTATCAGTTTGTGATTGCCATCTATATGCCACAAACTGTTTGGGGCTCGTACAAAGTACTTCCTGCGTCTTCGTGGGTTCACCTGAAACGTGCCCATCAAAACTCCATGAGGAACCACACGCTGCATGGATTCTTGTACACGCCGTCCTATTACATGAAAAATTGAGCACAGAATTAGGTGTGGTCCAGCTTCCCTAACATATAGTAAATTCACAAGTCGCCCAAGAAATACAGTCACATGTTTCCCACATTGTTAGAACAGCAATTAAACCAAGTCAATTCAAATGAACCCCAAATCAAACGAATGGACCAATCACTTACTTTGTATGCGGATATCCTGTGCATTCAGGAACCCAGTCATCATTATTTCTCCACAATTGGGATGCTGCTGCAGAATTTGGTTCACCATTTAATCCAAAACATTGTCGTCCATTGGAGTTACCAGATTGTGTACTCTGGTCATCAAAAACAGTTAACATGAGACAAATATGACCACAATACAATCACTCAATCTTTAGAGGTCAGCTGATCTGTCATAAAAGTTCTCCACAACGCAACGTGTCATCTCTAACAAGCAGTCCTGCCGCTGTGTCCTGTGGATATTCCTAAGTGTCAGGGTTGGCATATTTGTACAGCATATAACGTTAGATCGCAAATAGTAAACAAATGCTATAAGACAAAATGCTATTTTTACACCTTTGTAGTTAGATATTCAGTGCTGGACTTTTGTCCCAGTCCAGCCCTTGTGATATTAACCTTCTATACCTCTGTTATTTTTAAGTGAAACTTCCGAAACACTTACCTTATCCCAGACTCTGCCATCCTCCAACGAACTGAGCTCTCGCACACTCCAAAAAGCTGAGCAAGGTTTCCAGCGGTGCAGCCCAGAAGTAGATGAGCCTCAATTATATTCGGAGGTAAAACACACCGTGGACGCCAAGCGTTCCCTTCCTCTTTCTGCGTGAGGGAATGAAGTCGCGGGCGACCTCTTGCAGACCATCAAACACAGTTTGGTCAAGGTCAAGATCCATCTCAGCATCAAGTTGAACTAAATCATCCATTAATCTTTCGACACGATATAAAATGTAGTCATTTGCTGCGAGGTACTCAATTTCACCTGCTAATGATCTGAACTCATTAGCGACAGCTCGTACAATATACTCCATAGTTACCAGTCAGCAGTCATTACAAGCCAAGGCATTACTAGCAGAGTCTAAAAGATCTCACTTCATTTACCCAATCACGGTTTCGACTAAGGCTGGGACAAATAAATACATGTAGAAATGAGGAAATGCAGAAATAAATATATGAAAAAATTTGGAAAATCTAAAATAGATAAATAAAGAAATGTGACAACACAACAATTAATAAATGAAGAAATGTGGAAATTCAGAAATAAATAAATCTTGAAATACAGTAATAAACAAAAGTAGGAATAAATTTAGCAATTTTCCAGGGCATATTGTATATATGTATTTATTTATTTCTATATTTACTTATTTATTCACACATTTATTTATTCATAAGTATGTAATACTTTGTCCTCCATATGTTTAAACCTTCATAAAAAAATGTACCTGTACAGTATCTGCTTTTCAGGACATCTAACCTCATTAATGATCTTGTGGCTGAATGCAATCAATGTTACAGTGCAGTTTCAAAATCTACTGGAAAATGTCTTCAGAATATCAGAAGCTGTTGTGCAGCAAAGGGGGACAAAATCCCATTATTTCAAATGAAATGTTGTATGTGCAGTGCAAACAAATTTTAAGACATATGGTTTATATTCCAGACATGGATTCATTTTAGTCTTGTGCTGAATTGAAACGTCCGTAGTGAAACACCACTGGAAATTGCTTTTAGTCTTCAGTGTAATCTGGCTTTAGGAAACTGGCACATAATGCTTTAACCTCCCAAGACCCTGAATCCAAATGCAAACATTACATTATGTGAGGTCTGAGGGAGGCTGCCGTTAAAGGCAGCCTGCTGGTGTGTTAGGTTATGTTCACATTAGTTTGGGTATGTCAGGGTTTTGGGTGTTTTCATGGGTCAGGGTGCCTGTGTGTTGTCAGCAGGTGGACTCCAGGCTTGTGATGAGCTTGGAGGCACCTGGTGATTACACACAGGTGATTATGGTTAGAGCACGTTAGGGTGTGGGTGTAAGGCGCGCTGTGATTGGTGGAGAGACTAGTTAAAGCCTGGGCTCTCCACTATCACAGTGCGCAGTAACCGATCATTGTGGGGAATCCTTTGTTGTATGGGGTCATTCGCCACAGTTCATTTTGGGGAAACTTAATGAAAGACTGTATCGTCCAGCAGTTACAGCCGGCGCCTCTCCGGTCGGGTCGTAGGGGGTGGAACGTCACGGTGGGCTCGCGGGCCGGAGACGCCAAGGAGAGAGAGAGAGACTTGGTTCTCACAGCGGTGAGCTGAACTCAAGGGAGTCGGAGAGTCTCTTCCCCACTGCAGGGGTTCTCCTACACTTCCCTGCTCCCTTTCCCTCAGTTTGATTATTTCAGGACTGAAAATGTGGGAAGCAAGACCCGGACTGGATTGGGACCTGCAGTGGTCCACGAAGAGTGCGAGAGAGGAGCGTGCAGTCAAAACAGTGACTGAGGGGTCCTCAGTAGAGACGAGTCTCCAGGAGGCAGACCTAAGAGTCATTTTGAGTTAATTGTGTTGTGAAGTAAAATAAATATCCTGCCAGAAGTTAAAGTGCGTGCTGCTGTCTTCTTCCCCAAGGTGACGACATGACACATTACATTAGTTGCAACTTATGCATCATTCTGCATACCTCTTGTCCTCATTTGTAGGCAACTTTTTGCACCATTTAGCAGCAAAATATAATGTAAAAACAAAACAAGTCAACTCTATCTATTGTCTCAGTCAAATAGTTAAGTCCAAGATCAAAGTGGAAATGTACAAAATCTCTCTAAAGGTTATGGTAATTTGAATGTCAAACACATTGAGCATGTTTTAGCAACAGTAACAAGCTAGAATGCTGTTTATTAGCAGACAATTGTTTGAGGACACTGGGAATTTCACTGTTTTATATTGTCATTGTACACAATATACTGCTGTAACATTTAGGACTCTTTACTAGTTTAAAGTCCTGTTTGTCTAAATTACTAATTTACAATAACAAAGCCTTGTATTTTATTCTGCACTATAGCAGCTGATGGACATGCAGTTTTTGGTATAATTTTCATTTAATTGAATTGACATACATTACAAATTTTATTTTGAAAAGGTTTAAAACAATGTCCCTGTGCGACACTTTTTGAAATAGCATGGAATTATGCGATGTTTTTTGTGCACAAACTGACATTTAAAAAAAACTGACATCAGCTTTTCTAATTTTGTTTTAACATGCTACTGCTTTCAGTTACAGTTTAATAAACCCTTATCAATTATTCAAACAAAATAATCTCTTCATGTAGATATTTTCAAAAACTCTGAGAAGGACTCCACTGGTGTGATGTTGCTGTCTAATATTTTTGGACACCATAAACCTTCAGATTATGTTAAGATCTTTCAGTAAGGAATAAAAATCACTACTCTTTTTATACTTCTTAACTGTGTTATATTTCTCATATGATTGTTTTTTTTAAGAGTTTCAGTGCTTTAGAGCGCCAGTTTGTGGAACAATGTCATAGACTACATAGAAATGTAACTGAGGAAAAAGCCCATTAGAAGCGCAAACATTGTATTCTACAATGTTTACTTTTATACAGAGCCAACTTGTACATTTCATCGCATCTTCATTCAAAGTGTTCAGTTTATGTAAGCATGCTAATTGGACTGGGTTTAACTACTTATTAGACTTTGTCCTAATAAGAAGCAATGTACTAACCAGCAAGGCAGTCCTATCAGGCAAGTTCACCTAATTTAAGTTAGATATAAGCATACATTCATTTTTCATTTCTTTTCTTGCATGCACACCTCTGTTGACTGATCCTCCTCTGAACATACATCTGTGCTCTAGTTGGACTGGAATTGTGGACAGACATGACTGAAACAAAAGTGTTTGGCATTAGAAGCTATTGCTCAGTGGGTGAGAAGAGATGATGCTTTATCCAGCCGAACACATTCTTGGCGGCAGTTTTTGGTATTTATGTAAGATTAATTTTTTTCAGATGCGTTCAGCTCTCATCTGGTCATATGTCAGAACCACTAGACTATTCAGGGCTGATGACCCCAATACGCTCCTTCCTGGAGGCCTGAAAACAGAGATGTTACAGGCTCAATGTGAAGCTGCCACTTTAAAGATGTCCCCAGGTCTCTAAAGTCTTAATTCATGTTTCATCTCGTGACTGTGGATACTCGTGTCCCCTTCTCACATTCTCGGAAGAGTTCGTCCAGAGCATAACTTTTAACAGGATGTGGGAGGCGTGTGAGTAATCATCTCCACCATGAGGCAGAGAGAGAGACAGAGAGAGAGAGAGACAGAGAGAGAGAGAGAGAGAGCGCTACCCTATTAGACCTGTCAGCCCTCTCCTGTTACATAAAGTCCCACCGGGCTGTGATCCTCCTCCGTCCAACGAAGAGTCATGAACACGGCGGAAGCGCTGCGGAGCGCGCTAGCCTGCCTCGCGCTACTGCCGCGCTTTGTGTTCGCTGCGCTCGCGCTGTGGCTCCTCGACTTCATGTGCGTACGAAAGCGCGTGCTATTGCGAGCGACTGCGCTCGACGAAGAGGAGGAGGGTGAGGATGAAGAAGAGGCAAGCAGAAACGCAGATGACGATCCGCCGCTCTGCGTGTCCGACTCAGACCGAATGTTCAGCGTAGCGTCGCTGCGTGCCGTGTGGTACGGCCACAAACTGGACGCGTTAAAGGCGGCACACATGGGCCGCGCGGCGCCCAATAGCGAGGTGGTGCGGTTGGCAGACGCGCGCCGCCGCCGCATCCTGGAGTACGCTCGCGGTGCGCGGCCGCTCGTTCTTAACTTTGGCAGCTGCACCTGACCGCCATTCATGAAGCGCCTCCGCGCCTTCGGCCGCCTTGTGCGCCACTACGCCGACGTGGCTGACGCGCTCCTGGTGTACATCGAGGAGGCGCATCCGTCCGACGGCTGGGCGAGCTCGGATGCGCCCTACCAGATTCCGCGGCACCGCAGCCTGAAGGAGCGCCTGCGCGCCGCGCGCCTCATGGAGCGCGAGGCGCGGCCCGGTTGCCTCGTGGTGGCTGATGGCATGGAGAACGCGGCCAACGTGGCATACGGTGCCTACTTCGACCGCCTCTACATCGTGCAGGACGGCAAGGTGGTGTACCAAGGCGGCAGGGGGCCGGAGGGCTACCGCATCTCCGAGCTCAGGGATTGGCTAGAGGAGTACAGGAGGCGCCTGCGCGAGAAGACGGTTGCTGTGGTTCACTTGTAGCTCTTTGAGAAGGACATGAGGTCGGGGACAGAATAAAGAAAAGAGAAAGAGAAACGACCGTTTTGGACGACAAAAGCTGCTATTAATTTCTGATAGAGGAAACACACACGCACATACACAAACCTCTACCAAGACGTAACAAAAGGACCGTGTCTCAAAGTAAGGGAGTTTTTCTTTATCGTCAGTGTTTTTGTTTGGTACGGGGTAGTTTTTATTTTGTTTGTTCGTTTCTTTGTCTGCAGTGGTGTGTTTGTCTTCTGATCACTCACCTCTGTTTTTCTCATCGTATTGCCGTGAAGGTCGATTTTTAAAGGGTTTCCCAACCAGAAAATTGACACTGATATTTTAAAATACGGCGAGGAAACAGAAATTATTTATCTATTTTTTTGTTCATTGTGTGCCATATACGAAACACTTTTGTAAATTATTTCTTTCTCAAACTTTTTTTGTAATAAAATAGAAGTACTTGAGCTGGACTGAGGTTTTCATTACGCCTGGCCTATTTGTTCAAGTTTAGCACGTAATGCTTTAAGTGAAATCCTTGTTTATTAGACCTTTAATGGTTGACACCTTCATGACAGTATCTGTAAACCAACACATCTGTGGCTTAAGTTTCCTATACTACACCAATGCCAAAGGCTGTAGGTCATTTCGGATTAGAAAAGAAGGATTTCAATCTATAAAATAATGAACAAACCTCAGTTGTGTCTTCCCCTTTGCAAATATTTGAAAGAGTGCATCTCCATCAATGAACCACAGCACAGCTCTCTTCCATATAAAGATTTCTTGAGTCTGTTTCAGCTCTTGTTGGTCATTTTCCACCAAAATGATGATTAAAGCAGAATCACAATTATTTACTTGTTTATTTTCATACTGATTTTGTAATCATCTTACTGACTAATTGTACATATAGCTATCAGTATTTGCTACTGTCTAAACAGGACTAAACAAATGTTCTAAAATTTCTTTTTTGTTTGGCGCATCCAGTAAGAAATAAGGAACTCATCGTTTAGAGAAATAACAGTCATCAAAGAAGATTTTAAGGTAAAACAGTAAGTAACTTGGTTGCCTTAAAAGTGTGAGTTTGCTGAACCTCCAATGTTAACAGAACAATACTCTGTAAGCATTGTGTCAGCTTACAGAGTATTACAGTTCATTACAGTACATTAAAATACACAGAATATTTATATTGCACAAATAATTCATTGAAGAATTGGTTACAGGATTACATTACATTTTTTCAATTAGTTTTAGGAAATGCATTAGGCTTCACTTTAATAAACTGAGTGTATAGATTCTGTACAAGACCTAATGAACATTTAGAAATCTATATTCAAACTGAGTGAAAAAAAATGTAATTGCGTGTATTATAGTTAATACTAGAGATTCTAGAATGAGGTGTATTATGGACATACATAACACAGAATAAGAGACGTTGGCAAAGCCTTTTAGTCTTGCAAAGTGAGTTGCACAATGATAAACACAGACCAAAATATCATGATGTGCAACAACCGCAGCTTTGAATATGTGGAATTTACACAGTATACACACAGAAGCATATCTAACACAGTGACTCAGCAACAGTAAATAAAGTACTATTACATCTTCAAGCTTGTCCTTCAGAGACCAAACCCTGAGAGTTTTTAAAAAAAAAGCCACAGCAACTTTTCAGCATCTCCATCTGCTTCAAATATCACTGGTGTAGCTTTAAATAGGAATCAGCTTCTTATTCTTGCCTTTAAATTATGCTTGTATTATTTCTTATAATTACATGTATGCGTTGAATGTATATGAAAAGGAAACAGGTTGTTGGAAAATGGAAAAGAAAATATTCTTGACCCATATGAAAATAGCACATATTTTAACATATATTCCATTTTATATGTTCCGGTAGTGTAAAGAATAAAATTAAGTTATAGGTGTAGATAATGTTTTCAATTTTCATGTGGTATCCAGTTAAATGTTAAAACTTAAAAGTACAAATCTGTTATTTAAGCAAAGAAAATGAATAACCATGTACCACAACAGTTGTGCCGCTCCATCTGTCGTTTTGCTGGCATTGGTGAGTTCATTACAAAACCATTTTTAACTGTGATGTTTGATGTTTGATGTGCATTTGTTTTTAGAAAGCTCTGCACTTCTCAGCTCTATCTCACACCAAAAGCTATCACTTTTCCTGTTGCCTGGTTACTGTTTGCCTGGTGAGGCATAAAAGCTTTTTTGACTCACTGATGCCTTCGTTCCAGAGCTAATGAAACACCAGCAGATATCTGGACTGTAAATTCTATAATGTTTTAGATATTGGTTCCATGTTTTTCTGCTAACCTCACTAATCCACTCCATATCAGTGAGTGATTTCCTTCATAATCTGTTATGCTGTTGGCCTTAGAAGCAAATGCTGGATCAAGTGAAAATACGGTGTAGGTGTGTGCGCAAAGCAAACATTTAGAAAAACTTCAGTTTAGTCTTGACTGCTTATTTCCCAATGCATCTGTACAAACGCTGCCATGAGAATAAGGTCCAGCCCTGACTTTGTGTGTGATTGTATTTCAACACACATTTTTGAAATATCTGCTCGTCAAACAGGCAGATAAAATTCTGTGTGAACTGACAAGCTGTAGATATCTTTCTTTCTTTTTTTCTTTCTTTCTTTCTTTCTTTCTCTTGCTGTAATTGCAGGATGTTTTCAACTTCAAAGTCATGCTCTTACATTCTTACTTTCTTTCTTCCTTTCCTTTCTAATGAAAAAGAGAATAATGTCAACATTAAAGAGAAATGTGTGTAAACTGATAATTCAATCTTTTTTTCTTTTATTCTTTGGAAGAAGCAAGTATATGTGTTATTTTTTACCTAAATGCCAGCCAGGAGATATTTTGCATACAGATGTTGTAGATAAGTGATGTTCATATTGCATTAGCTGTCAAGTGAGCTCAGTTCAATGTTTTTTAAAACGTTCTCATTATGTGGCTCTCAAAAGAGAATTAGCATCAAGGCTAAGCTTTTGTGCGCCAGCGTCATCACTGCTGACGCATTACTAAACATTAGTTTTCAGAGAGAACAACAGTTTTGATGGCTCTGACAAGGATTGTCTGCTTTATTGAAACACAAAGAACTCTCTCCCTTCGTTTTTTTCATCCACTGAACGCAAGGCCACAGATTCCAGGCCTGATTAAATTAAGCTACTGTTGATTTGAGGGAATCTGAGGCAAAGAAGATGAGGACTTCCTGACTGTTTCCCAGCTTATCTTCTTAGGAAGTACTAAAAGGAAGTATATCTTCAGTTGTGGGTTGTCAGTGTGAACATTCAGTCAGTTACGAAGGATGACTGAAATCAGTTCAATATAAAATATACGCTTTAGTCTATCATTTCTGGATACTTTAGCTTCGAGAATGCTCACTCCCTGTTTGACATGCAGAGCTAGTTCTCTTCCTAATCACAAACTGCTAGGATACATTTTAGAACAAGGAAGTGATTTAAACAGGCTGCTCCAGAAGGATGCTGTGCACAGTAAACCATCTTTTCTTTTCTCCTTCTTTGTAAAATGAAAACAAAATTCGGAGATAAAAAAAAATCCAAATCTGTATCAGAGAAGGACTCTGCCCAGTGTTAGTTCACAGCTGATTAGATTACCCTGCTGGAGCTTCACGGAGGCTTTGCTCTGTCACTCAAGCCCTGTAACCTCATCTGCACTCTTTCGCCTTATGTTCCCACCACTATTCCAGCAAGCTCCGCCTCCTGTGTCAAGATCGGTTAATAGCTGCTGGTGAGTCAGAACTGTTACCCAATTCTAGTTCAGGGGGTGGGGCTTTTTGGAATTTTGATAGGATGAAAGCATTCCCATCATTCTCAGTGTGTGTGATCCTCAGCCAAGTCTCTGTCACACTGTGACAGTGTCCCTTACAAGCCAGTAATATAGTCCATGGGGGAGATTTCTATCCGAGAATTACACATTTTTGTCGTGGTAAAATTATGACTCCTTACTCCCAAACAGCAGCGTATATATGATGTTGTCTTGGTGCAGTTCTGTAGTTGATAGAGGAACTGGATCAGAGAAAAGGAGAGATAGAGAAAGACTGTGAGATATGCACTGACCTCTGAGAGGAGTGATGAAATTGATGGAATAGAAGAACATTTTTAGTCTGGTGGTACACAAAACGACTACTAGAACCACTGCTGCTAGAATACCTGCTGTCCTGTTGCCCTTGTGTTTTTCTTGCACTCTCTTTCTCACCGCACTCTACACATTTCTTTGTATACTGTGTATATGGCTGAAATGACAGTAAACCTACTTCACTTGACTTGAAGATCACTATTAGCCAATTTGCTATCATAAAGGAGTAAAAAATTATTGTTACTGCAAAGAAGGTCAAGCCATGATCTAACTATTGATTTTAATGTACAGTTGATAATGGTGATTTGTAATTGACATTGCCAATTATAAATAATTATGTAATGTACAATAATGAACTGAGATGGAATAAAATGTGGGAAATTGAATGTTTAAATATTAGTGATTGCTTAGATAGACTGTTTTATTTTTGCATTTCCATCATCACCTGATAATATTGCAGTTTTTCATGATAATACTTCACTTGTATAACTGCACTTGTCTATAACATACTCAATTAAAACTACTTTAAACTGCAACACACTGCAGTATAAACGCAGTTCATTTCGTAGTAACTGCAGTTATTTTTGTGAGGGGCTTGCTGCCTGAAGCTAGTCAGAGTCCGTGTGAGCAGACTTCGCATGGACCCAGAGGTCCACCCCCAGGTCAGAGCATGGATGGGTGTGTGTGGGTGTGTGAGAGAGAGGGAGAGAGAGAGAGTGAGGAGCAGTTCTGGCGTACAGATATGTTACAGAAATCTGGTGAAGGAATCCTAGTGGTCAAAAATGTACCTCTAATCAGCAATTAGTAGACACACAAATGTTCTACCATCGGCTGTACAGTAGCTTTTACACATAGGGTGTCCAGTAGCTTCTGGACACCCTATGTGTAAAACATGCTCTCCTACATTTGCGCTCTTTTATAAGAACACAAAAGACAGTCCAAACGTATTTAACCAATAAAAGTGAAGTGAAAGTGAACATTTGTCATAGGTGAACACACCACAGCACACAGTGTGAACAGCACGAAATTCTTCCTCTGCATTTAACCCATTCACCAAG
>JBBJLR010063352.1:0-27932 GCA_037577145.1 Brachypetersius gabonensis
GAGACGCGCGTTGCAGAAGTGTGTGTGTGAGAGAGAGACGTCCGTGGCAGGTGTGTGTGGGTGTGTGTGTGTGTGTGTGTGTGTGTGTGTGTGTGTGAGAGAGAGAGAGAGTGAGAGACAGAGAGAGAGACGTGCATGGCAGAAATTATATTTGGATTACAGTTTGTTTTTAGTAACATATTTTTAATAATTTAGTACTAAAATGTGTATAAAAAACATATTGCCACGAAAAAAAGCCCCAAAACATGGGGGAATATGGAAGCAGTTTCCGCGATGTTCTCGAGATTTCTGCGTAAAACAATCACTTCCGTTCTTGAAAAAACCCCACATATGACTGAATCCGCGTAAAACTGGGGGTGTACTGAACACATGTATATCTACACAGTAGTCCCTCAGTTTTACGCAGATCAAATTCAGTGTAATGCAGATTTTTCTGGGAACTGAAGTGTATTACAGACACCAGTCCACTAAAAAGCTGTCACCCGCCATAAAAGAAGAAGCAGCCTGCTGCAGCATGTAGCATGACTGCTCTGTGTCTTGTCTTCCTATCTTAAGTGTTTTAACCACCTCACTCAAAAAATCTCAGTTTATTTAGTATTAAGCTGTGCCCTGTCTAAACATGTGGGTAGAGAGTTATTTCAACATTTCTTTTGTGTCAACATCTCTGTTTTCGTTCACCTCACGCTGCTAATGCTAACCACTGATATTTTTTTAATGAATAAAGTTTTCTGATACTGATTATTTATTTACCGTTACATTTCCTTTAAGGGTAATGCATTAAACATGAAATTAACATGTTCTGGGAGCATATTTAAGGTGCACACTATTTAAAAAAAAAAACAACAAAAAAACACTATTTAAAAAATTTTTTTTTTTTACCAAAACAATGTTTTCCACTATACACGGGTGCTCTTGGAATGTAACCCCCGCAAAAAGCGGGTGATTACTCTATACATATATATACACACACACACATCATGGCATGGTTGTGTTTAGTGAAAGCTTAATGCTGTATTTCATATTAAAGCATTTTGTTAGCTCCAAATTGGGTAATCTTTGCTTTTAAGTTGGCCGGTTTATCCACAGAAGAATCTCAGTGCAATGCTGTGATCTCCATTGGTTTTCCTTTTATATACATGCAACATGGGAGTCTATTACATGCGATCTCTCTATCGTTCTTTTTTTTTTTGCTTGTTTTGTTTTTTTACAAACAGTCTTATTCCCACTAACTGGAAAACGCTACAGAGCTGACTATTTTGATATAACATTTTTCTCTCAAGACAAAGGACCAGTATTCACCCAGCGGTGGACTTTCATATCGCTCAGGATGTATCCCTCCCACCCGTTAGCACCAGAATAGGCTTTGGGCATTAAAAATGAGTAAATGACAAAGGCCATGTAACCTGGAGAGGTTGTAAATTCCAGTTAAGAGGGGAAACACGAGACGGTTATAAATCCCATAAATAAGAATGGATTAACTTATAATTCCTTCTCTTCTGAGCACTTCCCACAAACACACACAAGCATACAGCCTTGACCTGTTATATGATTTTACCCAACACTGATTGTTTTCTGCATCTACGTCAATAAACGCCAGTTTATTGAAACCTGTGTCCATTACCTTCACATAGATATTGGACTGAAGCCAAGAGACCATTACTGAACTTTTAACCTCCTTTAGGATGCAACTCATGCTACCTATTTGCTCTCCCTTTTTTAGGCTCGAACAGTGGGTACCATTGAATGAATGGGTGACTGCTGGTTTTAAATAATGTCAATGAGCAGCTGAATTAATATATCATAAATCAGTCATAGGATCTGTCATTTTCCTTAATCTGTTAATGTTGTTAGCTATAGTTCCATGAGAAGTTACTACCGACGAACAATTCAGGAGCACTGTTGATCGTTTTGAAGATGAAATTCTTGCACTTCTGTGATCCCTCTTTTAGATTTGAACTGACAGTTTATAGTTTATGACAGAAGCAGAGAAGATTTAAATTTTTCCTCATGCCCATCACAAACAGGGAGAATAATACTCCCTAAACAAATATTTAAGTGAATAGTGCCTGCTTCTTGCAGCCACTGTCAAAAGCATAGTTCTTAAACATACTAGTATGTTTAATCAGCATTGTTTAACTGTGTCAACCTTGACACTAAAGGTCAACAGATTAAAAAAGTACTTTATGTGAAAAACCTCAGGGTGTGTAGAATGTGTAAGAGTAATTAGAAAAGTAAGTGTTACATATGTTGCCTTCCCCCGCCTTTGAACCAAGTCGCTACGTCATTTGAGATTGCTATTCACCGTATATTACAAGTGTAATTCAATGCAAGAACACCAAACAAAATGAAAACGAACAATCATAAATGTACACATACTTGGGATAAGGGCAACCGGTCGCACTTTCAGAGAAGATCCAATTACGATAAGGAGGTCCACTTCATCCTTGTCTTGTTTCATAGCTCTGTGAAACAATTCTGGAAGATTCTCTCCAAAGAAGACAATGTCTGGTTTCATAATAGCAAAAGAGATGTCAGGACATCTTGGACAATGGGGAACAACCTGTAAAAGATTTAGAATGCTTAAAGCCTAGTGTTGTATGTATCCAGTTTGCTGGAACTGCTGAAATAGCATTATTAGTGATGGTGCTTTGCAGAGCAAAATAGGACAACATCCTCTGTTTGTTTTATTTTCTTCCAGCTTTTCCCCAGAGTTTAATATACCCACTCCAAACTGTTTGTTATTATTGAGAATTGTGCGTTTGAATATAGCTTTTCTAATAATATGTTTGGCATCCATGTCATTCCAACTGGAATGAATTGCAGACAAAAACTGTACATGCCAGCAAAAAACAAAAACCATAGCAAATATTTAGCAACACCATAGCAACAACCTGGAATAGTACTGTAACATCCCAGCAACACCAGAGACCACAGGAACCACATAGCAACTCCCTAGCCACCACCTGGGATAACTATAGGAAATATATAGAAATCGCTTGTGCTTATAAATGTACTGAAAGTAAAAATGAAGTACAAATCATTCAACTCAAAATTAGCAGTTGGGTGGGAAAATACTCCATGTTTTTTTTTTTAACTCCATGACAGGCGTTAAAAAAAAAAAAAAAAAAAACACATTAAGTAAACATTAAGATCAAGCCATAAAACTACCCTAAAGAAGCGGTTTTATTTCTTCTCAAGTTTCACATGCACCTAATACAGACTATTTCGTTTATTCCATAACATTTATCGATCTCTCGCAATTTATAAATTAACAGAGGATGTACAGTCTAATTCAATCACTGCACTAATAAGGTCTACTGCGTTGTGGACCAGAAAGTCAAAACACAACATCAATGAGAATTACAGCGCCGACACTGTAGATAGACTAGATAGATGGAAAAGGAATTTCAAGTTGCTACTATAGCACACACAACAGTATGACAAAAACTACAATGCATTTCCACAAGAAAATGCAAAGGGTGATTGTGCGGTTGCTATGATACTTGTAGTTGTTGCTAATTGGTAATTAATGATTGCTATGGTGTTGCTAGGTAGCCATTAATGGTGCAGAAGTCACATTCTGGTGCAGACATCTGGTTCCACTGATCACCACCAGATCAGAGCATCTCACACCAAACCCCCGCTGAACCTCGCTGAAGTCTGCCTCTTTAGCACTGCAAGTGCCGGCTCAGCCTAGCGCAAGATGATATTACAATGACCCAACATTCCATCATCAAAGTCAATGGCAAATTTTAAACTACAAAAGCTGTATGAATGCACAATACACAGGATATTAAATGTGTTAGCGCGGCAATTATTACAAAATTCTAAACCAACTCAGATGAGATGCACCACCATTATTCATATGTAAAAAGAAAAACTGCATTTCTATGAGAAACGGCTATGTGTGATTGCAACTATTAGAACTGAGGTTGTTAGCTATGATGTTGCTATGGCCCTGTAGGTGGTTGCTAAGGTGTCACAAGCCAGTTGCTGTGGTAACTGTAGGTAAGAGTTAAAGGGGACATATGCAAAACTCACATTTTTTTAAAAAATTAATAGGTTATAATAGTTCTATGGGTTAAACAAAACATGTTCATGGAGAACAAAACCACTCTCACATAATGAGATCCCAACAGCTTTATTCTTCACAGTTTTGATCCCTTTCAAAAGGAGCCGTTTCAGGGCTCTGTTTGCTTTAAGCAAAAAAGCTGTTGCTGGCCACAGCCCACCTATCCCATGCTTATGAAACGAACAAGCTAGTTCACTCTTAACTGTGATAGAAACACAAAAGTCATTATTTGGAAGTACTTACATCTCCCTCATCTGCTAACTTGTCACGAACAGATCCCTCCATGACGCTGAAGTTAGCTTCTTACTCGAATCTTCCGTTCCACCGTAAGTATTTAACAGATTGTTGCTGGGACTTGGCCATCGAAATCTTTGTCTAGGAGAAAGTACATGCCTCTGCCTGCAGCCATAGCGCTGGTAAAACTAGCAGACAAAATGGCAGATCTTTAACTAATCTAGACAGTTGAGCGGCAGTTGTCCGCCCAAACGGCTCATTTTGAAACGGTCCGAAACTGTGAAGAATAAAGCTGGTGATATCTCTTTATGTGAGAGTGATTTTGAGCAAAGAACTTCATGAACATGTTTTGTAGCCCATAGACCTCACTAAAGTGAGTTTTGGCCAAATATCAAAGTACCCAAACTTTTGCCTTTATCCATATTTGAATCTATAAACTCTGACATCAAATCACTGAGCTCCACATTTACCTTCAATGACCAACTAAGTGGCATGTAATCAAACTTTTGCACACAGACAGACACTCATACGTTTTTCTTTTTAACAGTTTGTTTGAAGAAATATACATTTTCTAATCTGAAACAGTAGGGATCACAATCCAAGAAATAGTGGATGTTTCCACCTGCATCGTGCAGAGAGGATGAGAGAATGGGTGGTTAGCGGGTAAACCACAGCACCATCAACTCCAGTGTGGTCTTGGTAGGCAAACTGCTGGGGTCCAGCAATGTCTTAAGCATTGGTCTGAACTGACCCTGACATGTCTGTGAGCTGGAGTGTTTGTAGCCTGTGATGTTATTCAGGCCCTTCCACACTTTACGAGCATTTTTCTCTCCCAGTTTGTGTTCCACTTTTCTCCTGTAGGTGTTTTTAGCTATACAGGTGCATCTCAATAAATTAGAACATAATCAATAATTTAAATTCAAATTCAATTCAGAAAGTGAAACTTATTGTATAGATTCATTACAGACAATGTGACTATTTCTTTTCATTTATCTGATTATGGTATACATGCAATGAAAACCCAAACTTCAGTATCTCAAAATGTGAATATTACATGAGACCAATATAGAAAATGTATTATTTATAAAAAATTGTACCATTTCCATGTTTGCACTTAATACTTGCATCAATTACTGCACCAATGCGGGGCAGCTGGTAGCCTAGTGGTTAGGGCATTCGACCTGCGACCAGGAAGTCGTGGGTTCGATTCCCAAGACTGCTAAGCACCTCTGAGGTACCCTTGAGCAAGGTACCATCCCCACAGGCCTGCTGCTCTGAACAGCCAACGACCTCTTTGTAGTCATAGCTCGCTGCTGAACATGTTGCAAATTGACCAGTTTGTGGTCAGATTACCATTTACACCTGAGTGCAAATAGCACCAGCCACATTTATTTCCAATGTTCCATGTTTATGTGTCTAAACAAATTAATAACAAATGTATATTGCATTCATATGACACTTGCACAGAAGTCATGAAAATTACCATTCATCAGTAAAAATTGTCTGCTTCTGTTAACAGGCAAGGTTAGCCAGGAATTTGTTTATGTTTTTTTTCTTTCATTCCTTTCTTCCCTTCTTCATTGGATATTCATTAAGTGAACTGTTTACTACCAAACAGTAATTTGCACAAACGGTGGGGTGGAGAAGATACTTGCACTTCACACTACTTTAACAAGTCAATTGAATTAACAAACAGTTACATTTAAATGAAGCACAATTTCATATGAACAATACATATGGTCATACCTGTTTGAATATATCTTCTCGGATCGCCTCACAATCAACTTTGTGTTTACAAACAAGGCAGGATGCTGTTGCAAAGGAACCTGAAAAAAGACGTCAAAATGTGTATTGTATTTGGAAAATTTAAACAATAACTTTTAAATGTTGCTTATAACTTTACATAAGAGATGACACAGTGATTTTATTTAATTGCACTTATGTTTACACATGTATTGCATCACCATGTGTGTACTACATTCATTTAAAAAGCAGGTATATGCTGACTTAAAGTGGTCATCTGTAACGTTTACTTATATTTGGAAAAACAGTGCAAGTAGATAAACAAAATATCGAAGTTTTTCACTACTCGTTAAAGAATATGTTTTATCATCCTGTCACAAAGATCTTGCCACAGCAGTCAAAAGTAACACTTTATGTTCAAAAATATGTTCATTCATTTTTTGTAACATCAGTATTTACCGTTGAAATCACAAGTTTTCATCCACTATATAAAAACTGTATACGAAATTCAAAAGAAATCAGCCGAGATATCAAAGAGAAATGTGGCCCTCCACAAGTCTGGCTCATCCTTGGGTACAATTTCCAGATGCCTGAAGGTGCCACATTCATCTGCTCAAACAATTATACGCAGGTATAAACACCATGAGAATGTTCAGGCATCATACCGCTCAGGAAGGAGACAGGTGCTGTGTCCCAGAATGAATGTTTTTTGGTGCGAACTGTGTATATTAACCCCAGATCAAATACAAAACACCTTGTGAAGACGCTGGCCTGTACGGACATGGGCTGAAAGGCCATACAGGGAGGAAGAAACTATTACTCCAGAGGCAACATAAAAAATCCAGATTACAGTTTGCAAATGCACCTTAATTTTTGAAAATGTGCTATGGTCTTATGAAACAAACCATGTTGACCACCATTACAGTTGGAGGAATCTAAATCTGAAAAAAATTGAAAACAACAAAAACACACATGGATTCCAAAAATGTGGTTTCCGAAATGTAACAGAACCTTCGCCAGGTAGTTTAAGCATACACAGTTTCTGACATAAACAAAGTGTATCTCTCGTGTAACATCCTGCTGCAGTGCCAGGGCTCATGTTTACACAATTGCACTTTTATAAGATGTTAATGCAGAGCCAGTGCAATCACAGGATGTTTCTGCCTTCCATTTTGGCTGAAGTTACTACTGTGTAAAAAAAAAAAAAGGGAAAAAAAAGCAATTGACTAACCTGCATCAATCCACCCTTGACGTTTTTGATTCTGAGAATTGTTATGGAAAATACATTATATTCTCTGAAATTACACAGGACAGTGACTGGGTTACATTTGATATAATGGACCAGAAGTGAAAACAACAAACAGGGTTTCTATTAGGGCTGCACCAAAATGTTTATTTTGGGTTTTTTTTTGGCCAAATCCGAAAATGAGGACACACTTGGCCAAAAAACGAAACACCGAATAAATTATTGTGTAAATTTTTTGTAATATTGCTGTTATGGCTGAGACTGTGTGTACTTGCAATTGCATAAATTAATATTCATGGTTCAAAGAATAAAAAAGAATGTTATAAAACCATGAAAATATTTTAGCATTCAAACAATGCACAATATAAAAAAAATTAAATAGCAAGATAGCTAAATTATACAATTAAATATCTTCTCTAAAACTAGTGAATTCAAGTGCATTTTAATATTCGAAACGAAGTGCATGAACAAGTGCTTTAAAACTGCTGAAAGAAACAACATTCTCTGTAGGCCTATAACAAAATACTGCATTAAAACAAAGACAGGCATTAATCAGTAGAAAACTTTTTTGCCTTTTCAAGACATCTGCCACAGACGGAGTGGGTGTGCTCGAAGGGTCGTGCCTCTTCTGTGCTTCATATTCTGCATGGCAATCAGGATGTTTTGATTTTATATGATAAAACAATCCCAACGTTGAGAAAGTCTTTGTGGATGCTCCCCATTAGAAATTTTGGCATTGCACACTTTACAAAAAAGGCTTTCTTAAATACATCAAAACGCGCCCAAGCGACAGACATGTCGACACTAACCCAATCTGGCACGTGCAGGTTGTGGATTGTATCAATTTTTCGGTCACTTTAAAAAAAAATATATTCGGTGGCCGAATATTCGATGCATTCATTTTTATTCTATTGATAAATATTGATACATTTTAAAACATTTAATTAATTAGGTGTACTAAATTCATTTGCATTGATGTAATGCAATGTTAAGTTTAAGTAGACTTAACAGGGGATGTATTTAAGCAAGTGGTCTACCACAAAATATCACTTAACTTTCTTCTTCTTCCAGCTGCTCTTCTGCATCATCTCTCATATCATCTGCCTGCACGTTCTCCCTCACCACATCCATAAACCTCCTACTAGGCCGCCTTCTTTTCCTCTTCCTTGTCAGCTCAATCCTCAGCATCCTCTCCCTTTGGGAAAACCTCTGGACCTGTCCAAACCAAGGCAATCTCGCCTCACTTATCCTCCCAAAAGGTTTAACTCGAGCTGGCCCTCTAATAAACTCGTTCCCGATCCTATCCATTCATGCAGATCTTAACACCAACTCTGCCACCTCCAGCTTAGCTTCCTGTCTTTTCATCAGTGCCACTGTCTCCAAACAATACAACATAGCTGGTTTCACTACAGTCCTGTACACCTTCACTTTTGCTGGTACCTGCCTGTCACAAATCACGCTTCTCCACCCATTCCACCCGACTCTCCTCTTCACCAGTCTTTCACACTTCTCATTATTCTGGGCTGTTGACGCCAAGTATTTGAACTCACCTTCACCAGCTCTACTTCCACTGCCCCCACTCTAATTCACTCTAAGGTGTTCTATCTTGGTCTTACTGACCTTCATTCCGCTCCTTTTCACCTGCTTTCTACTCCCACTACAGATCACAAGGTCATCTGTAAACATAGTCCATGGGGTCATCTGTCTAATCTCATCCGTCAACGTGTCCATCACTATAGCAAAATACAAAAGGCTTAGAGCTGCACCTTAGTGTAAACCCACCTCCATGCTTCAGTCACTCCTACCACAGACTGAACTGCTGTCACACTGCCCTCATACATAGTCTGTACCACTCTAGCATACTTCTCTGTCACTCAAGACTCCTCCCTACATAACTTTTTCCAAGTCCACCAAGATACACTGCAACTCTTTCTCTGTACTTCTCAGATGTACTTTAATTTGTAGTGCTCTTTCCCCAGCACGAAACCATACTGCTGCTCACTGATCACCACATCTCTTCTAACTTCCCACCTTTTTTCCCATAACTTCATGCTGCGGCTAATCAACTTGATCCCTCTGTAGTTACTTTTGCTCAGCACATTGTCATTATTCTTGAAATTTGGTACTGGTACACTTCTCTTCCACTCCTCAGACATTCTCTCACTCTGCATTTCCCAATTCACTATCACCACATCCTTCCAGCCATCTCTCTTGCTCATTTTTCTCATTCATTAGCCCCTCAGAGTACCCCCACCTGCTCAACACATTATCTCTGCCTGCATAAAGCTCTTTTTCTCCCTCATTTGAGTCATACCATGCCTAAATTGTCTACTTTCTGTCTCTCTCTGACTATCCCACGTCTTTGCAAACCTCTTCCTCAGGATACTGTCCTGTACTTCCTAAATCTGGCACCAGGTTCTTTGTCCTCTCCTCTCCAGATGTCTGCTCTTATACCTCTCTAGTTGTCTTCCTTACTACTTCTGCAACAGCAGCCCAGCTAACTGGCAACTCTTCACTGCCACCCAATGCCTGCCTTGACTCCTCGCTGAAATCCACCTTACAGTCCTCCTTTTGATCCTCCACTTTTTATCCTCCAGACTCAAAATATATAAATATTTCAAAATATACAATTTCCAAAGCTGCCAAATATTACATTCCATGTTGCATATACATCCCTATCTGCAAGTACATTCATGTCAGTACATGACAACAACACTAAGGCTATTGTAATTCCATTGGCGTGGATTACATTGAGCATACATTAACTAAAAATATAGCTGCTGTGTTAAAGTATGTATTAAAAACTTTGCCTAGCTTAGCATGATGCATGTGTTGTTTTAATAGATCACAAGATGTTATGATTCCTCAATATTAATGCATATATTTGAATACATTTAAATGCCAGAGCCTGAATTCTCTAAAGTTTTAGGGCTTTACTACATAGTAGGACCACTGACCTAAAATTGGATTAATTTAGTTGGATCAGAGCACCTTAATGACAAGAACGAGCAGAATTATAACTTTTACTCTGAAAAGGCCTAAATCTTCTTCCAAGTCACAAAAAGAGTTAGCAATCAGTATAACAAAATATACAATATTAAATACCTTTGTCAGAAAAAGTATGCAAATTCATGCTTTCACTAACTGATGTGAGCCCCTTGAGCATCAATGATTTCAACATTTCCAGTAAGTGTTGATCGGTCTTTGTTTTGAAGGCTCATTCTTATTTACAGAGCTGCTTCAACTGATAGCTTCCTGCAAATCACAAAACCTTTCTACTGGAATTCTGAAACTTTCCATTTTTTGTACACTGTTAATTGGTAGGACAGACATGTTTAGAGTCATCCTACGTACACCACCTTCTGTTGACTTCAGAATCATACCTTGAAGCTCTCCTCTGCAATTTTCTGGTACAGAATTCATAGTTCTCTAACAATGGAGTATCTTGGTCCTTCAACAGAGGAATAGACCCATACCAAGATACTGACAGCACTATGTTTCATTGTTGGGATAAGGTTATAGATGTTGGACAGCAGTGCTAAATGGTTAGCCCTATATGATTAACTTATGTACTGATCTAATCCCATAACATCTATGCTGCAATCCTCTCATTGAGGTGTAATCTTTGGCAAACTAAATAGGCTGCAATATTCTTGCAAACACACAAGCAGTAGGTCATATTTAAGAGCTTAGTGACTTCAAACATGGCATGCTCATAAGATGCTACCTTTGCCACAAGCCAGTTTGTAAAACTTCTGCTTTACTAGATCTGTCCTGGCCACAAAGCTGAAGACCAAAACAGTAGCAGGAGTGTTTTATTGCAGGGCTATTCAGCTAAAATTAAATGAGGTCCAGTTAGAGAACATTTCTAGAAGCACATGTCCAGAAGATGTTTTAAATTATAACAGTCTGTTTGGGCTATAGGTCCGGGTCCATATAGAACAGCTTCTGTTAAGAGACTGCTGTTCTACTGCATCACTCACAACAAAGTTCCAAACCACCTCTAGAAAATAAAACTGTACAACTCTGCTGTCACTATGGACAATGTCAAGCATCATCAGGAGTGCTGTAAAGCACACGGTCACATGACTTTGGTGGAAATGTGATGTCTTGAGGGTTGATTTCAGGTTTGGTGGATCTTAGGATAACAGAATGCAAAAGTAAAGTTTGGTGGCGCATGGATAATGGGCTGAGTTTGGGCTTGCCTCTTAGCTTCAGTTAAAGGCAATGTTAATGTTACAGTATACAAAAAATTGCACACAATTATAAGCTTTCTACTTCGTGCCAACAGTCAGGGGAAGGCTTTTTTTTCTGGTTCCAGCATAATTGTGTCCCTGTGCACAAAGCCAAATCAATAAAGATGTGGTTTGTTGAGTGTAATGTGGACAAGTGCCAGTGGTCTGCACAGAGCCCTGACTTCAAGCCAAGCCATCTTTGGGAATTAAATTGTGAGGTAGGTCTTCTTGTTCCACTTCATTGAATGATCTCACAAACTTCCAACAGCTATTGCAGCACAAATGAATGTAAATGCCATGCTGGCTAATGGAAATAGGTGGGGAACAGTGACAGAATGTACTAAAGGAAGAAAGCAAGCCAGCAAAGGCTTGTAGATAAACACATCATGTGGATGCTACTGAGACACATACCACCAACCTAAGCACTGCTGCAGGCCAAGTATACTCCTTCATGGTTATGGTATTCATCAATGACTGTGGGAAATGCAATAAAAATAAAATAAAATGTAAAAAATTGAGGAATGGTTTGAGGCCTCTGACTGAACCTAAAGTTGGGAATTCAATCCCATCAAGCATCCACAGAACAAATTTATACAAAATAGTGCAATCCACGGGTGCCCACCTCAAAACTTGGGTACCAGATCCCACAGCATAGGTTTGAATTGTTTTGGCAGCTTGAGGGTGACCCACACAATTTTAGGTAGGTGGCTTTAAAGCTATGGCTGAAAAGTGTGTACACACACACACACACTCCTGTTAACTGACTTGCTTCAGATTCATATATTACTTGAGGAATTTTGCTTCATATTCTTTTAGGAGTTTTTAGATTTTCTGGCTTATCTATTTCAATATCAGGCAACAAATACATATCTGATTGCATGTTAGGTTAAATTTGGTCTAGAGTAACAGAAAAATATCACGTTTGGCTGTGAAGTTTTTGGTGTAAAGACTAACAAATCATAAAATAGAAAAATTACCTTTAAAATGTTAACGAACATTGTTTTTCAGAAGCAGTACTCTTCCTTACTGGTATTTGGCTAGACTTTGTGGTGTAATACAAAATGAAACCAACCTACCATGACACTGGATGACCCTGTGTACACCTGCAACCTGCTCCAGAGTGTCAATGTTCTGAGTGTAGTTCCTTAAGAGTTTCGCCTTCTTATCCAGCATTGCAATAAATTTGTGAGAAAGTGATGGCTGAAACTGTCCTGGGTAGATTTCCTGCAGCAAAATGAAAATAATTGGGAAACACTGTCACAAAAGAAGAAATGAAAGAAAAAGCAAATAAAAAAAGACCAACCTTAGCAAATTTAAAAAATGGCCTGGGATCCCTCCTGAAGTACTCTATATCAAACATAGCCTGAGGATCGGGAAGGTCTGGAAAATCTACAGCAAGTCGAGCATAAATCCCATCTCTGGATCTGAAGTCAGGTATTCCACAGGAAACTGACACCTGCAAAAAAATGAACAAAAACAGTAATCCACAGGATACCACTTTCATTCCAGTTGTGATGTGTTCTAAAAAACATATCCAGGCAAACCTCTGCCTCATGTTTATTCATCTTTAACCTTAAGACAAAAGACAATAGTTTTGATGTATTACTTCACATTGTAAATGCCCCTAGATCTATGTTTCTGTATCACAGAAGTTCTTGCTGTTTAAGAAATTTGACAAACTAGAGAACATTAGTCAATAAAGCACTAACTACTGCAGCCTGTTGATTTTAGAATCTGAAAGGATACAATAATAGAACAAATCTGGCAAGTACTAAGAGCATCTTTAACTCAAAAAGATCTGTCAGTATTTTTGTATCAACTTGAAAATGCAATTAAGTGTAATATATTTTAGATAACATTTTAGTTTTTTATGGGGATCCTGGCCTGAGATTAACCAAAGCAATGTTGTATGTATGATGCAACATTGCCGCACTTCAATTCTCGGGCTTCGCATCCACATTAGCAAGTCCG
Source organism: Brachypetersius gabonensis (assembly GCA_037577145.1). NCBI lineage: Eukaryota > Metazoa > Chordata > Actinopteri > Characiformes > Alestidae > Brachypetersius > Brachypetersius gabonensis. Next base: position 13,502 of record JBBJLR010063352.1, read on the forward strand.
CTACGGCTAACAAGCATTCACGTGTTGTCCTGCAAGCAACGAGTGAGAGAAATACTTCATCGGAGAAGGAGGTGGTACGTATCTTCATCACTTTATTTGTTGAGGCATAAAGTAATTAAGTTAATTGAGGTTATTGTTAAATCTTTTCACGAAACTACAGTGCATATTACACCTTACTGTCAAAAGGGAGAGTAGATTTGGTTCACGAGAAAACAATTATGGGCAAACAGGCAAATTATAGGCAAACAATAGGCAACATTTCTTTTAGTTGTATGTTATAAGCAAATTTAATAAAAGGGATTTGCTTATCACTTGTCATCCCAGACCTTATCTAGAAATTAAGATTCTGACCTTTTGATATATAGTTTGAGAAGTTTCCTCTAAGCTATTTACACTGATCAGCCAGGACATTAAAATCACCTCTCTAACATTGTGTAGGTTCCTTTCATAAAGACAAGATCTTTAAAGATGTCCTGTGATATCTGCCACAAAGGCCTTCGCAGCAGATCCTTTAAGTCCTATGAGGTGGGGCCTCCATGGATTGGACAGATGCTGATCAGACAGAGATTTAAAGTATTGGTAGGTCAATTCAACAACTTTGTTTTTGCACACCGTCATGTTGCTTAAACTATTCCTGAACGTTTTTGCAGCTCATGCACGTCAGTGAGCCTGTAGCAGGTTTTTAAGATGATCTGGCCCTTGTCAAAGTTACTTAGCTCCTTTTACTTCCCAGACATCAACATCAAGAGCTAACAGCTCAGTTGCTGCCTTATTTACTGCACCCCTTCACAGGTAGCAATATAACCAATATTATTCACCCGTCACGTTTGTTAAAATTATTTTTGTATATTTGTGTATGTAGGAATAATGTGTAAACTGAAGTATATACCACTTTATATGAAAGCAGCTACTCTGCATGATACAGAACAAAATACAAAAGCTTAAAAATCCATTTCTGTTAGTCAAGTTCTTGTAGTTAGACATACAGACACGAAGGTTTAATAATGATAACAGAAACACATACCCCAGCACCAGTTAGGACAAGTATCTTTTTGCTATTATTAAGTAGTCTGACAACATCCTCCATGGTGTTGATATCTTTTCGTTTCTTTCTCTTAGGAGGCTCCGAGATGTTGATGATAATCTGCCATAGCGTCATGTCATCAAGATCAGGTGGAAGGACAGTTTCTGGGAGCAGGTCTTTTAAGATAGTCCTTGGGTCAGTCTCTCTCATTATGTGTTGTTGAATGAAACGGTAAGAACCTAACAAAACACACACCAAGGCCAGATTAAAAAAACACATCAAGAATCTAAACTCTGAACAACACTACCATACACCGCAACATCAACAACTCTTTAAGTGATGGCCAGCATTATGTAGAACGCAGTCAATACATTATAGTAAATAAAAAATGTCTGCATGGAAAGTTGTGGTTGATGTTGACAACTGAGAATGATGGGTCACTGGTTTACATTTACCAATCTGAGGCTGGGGAGTCCAGTCACTGGAACTAGCATGAGAGGAACAGTCGTCATCGTCCTGTTTGAAACTGGGTGAATAAAACCCATTTGAGTGACCACACTCATCCATTACCCCTGTAAACAAACACGGGTAAGTAAATTTATGGTGAATTTATGGTTACAAGTTTAAGTTTGTAAATAATTTTCATGCAACCATGTTTTCAGATTCCCATTCCTTTCCTCTTTTTCAAGCAACTAAGTTGAATGAAACCACCAGCTACACGGTGCCACTAAGAATTACTGATAAAAAAAATATTACTTACGTTGAGAATGACCTGCATTTAGCTCAGCTTGGGGTTAATTAAGTCATTTTAATATTATCGTGTTAGCATCTTACAATCGGTGGTTGTCAACTTAAAATAGAACTTCAAAAATCTTTAAAAAAATGACAGTTTAACTAAATTTTGCCACTCAAGTAAATAAAAAAGTTAAAATGACAAAGCTATCTTTTGCCGGGACAGATTACCACTCCCAGTTTACTTTGCTAGCTGACCTGTCCATTAGCTAGCTTAGCCTGTCTACCCACAGAGCTAACTTTACGATTATGGAGCCCAATTCTCAAGCTTCAGTTAGCTCGGAAATACACGACCAGTGAAACCAAAACGCTGGCATCTTTGCTGGCTACCTGAGAGCTCAAATTCAGGTGCAGACACCAGTGTCTGCACACAGTTAGACGTGGATTCCGAGCTCAGCGGTCCATTGTTGTCATCTTCCCTAGCCGACACCGTTGCTTCTCCGTCCACCACCTCCGTGTCCTCACCCGCCGGCCGTGTTAAAGTCGCAGCCGCCACACTCTCACCCAGCTCCGCTACACATGTTCTTTGCTCGTCGTTCAAACAATCCGGAGGTGATTTTTTTAGACTACTACTCCGTGGCTTCTTAAGGACCGGCTCCTCCGTTCCATCATAGTCGGCTTCGCCACCAGCTAATTTATCTTCCCTATCCGCCATCTTTAGTTGTGTGATTAGGCCGCGTTCGATGTAACAGGCAACAAGAGCCGCAAACCCCTCTCGACTCCAGCTGGGCGGATATTTAAACCGCGCATGTGATTTCTGCCTCCAACCACTAGCTGTCTGTCTGTACTCCGGCATAGTCCATGACGTCATTGGTAACAGAACGTAAAAATAAAAAACAACACGTTCCACACTCAAAAGTCAAAAGTCAGCAGCTAGATCTGAATTTATTTAACAAATGCAAAATATACCCCTTCAATGCACACGTATACATCCGAAAATATATTGGGTTATTCCAACTCAACTGTATCTGTACTAAAAACATCAACACAAAGTATCTCATTTCTTGTAGTTTCATATAGAAGGGGGTTTGGTTTCTTGTGCGTAACTACGAGACATACTGCAGTACCGAGTAGTCTCGTATATCCGCGCAAAAGAGTAGCTGTTCTATCCACCAGAAGGGCGAGAGTGTAAAAAATAATACAAGTATTTACGGTGTTGTCTGTTATAGTGCGTGCTGAGAAGCAGGCAGAAAGATTCTGCTGATCAATCATGGAAACGATACTAAACTGTAAACCGGAAGATCTGGAAGATTATTACGGATTGCTTGGGTGCGACGAGCTGTCAACGGTATAGTTCCTAATTTATACACTGGTTTGGGGATAACGTTGCAATAGCCATCCCCTTATCTAGCCTAGCAAGTAAGACTGAGACGCACTGATTGACGAATAATGAATTCAGCTGACGACACGATGAAGTACACTGACCGAATTCAAAAGCCATAACATGTATGTCGATGTTATCCAAGACAGATTATGTAAACATTGTAGCAGTGCAATTGGGATTTGTGTATCTTACGCTCTTTTGTTTTGTGTCTTATGCCTTAGACTGAACAAATTGTCAGCGAGTTTAAAGTGAGAGCCTTGGCCTGCCACCCTGACAAAAATCCAGGAAATCCTAAAGCAGGTGAACGTGTGTATAATATACAAAAAGAAAAGGAGAGACATGGTATCCTCTGCATAGTGACTGATGACGGTCTGTAGCTTATGTATATATTTTTAAACTTAATTATGGATATTATGTAACTACATACATTCATGCATTTTTATATATTTACATAATTAAGGTCACAGATATACAGATGAACAAACCGGTCTACATAAACTATGATGACTTGGAATAAAAGCCTTTACATTAAGTTACATCAGAAGTACAGAACATTTCTCTTGTAAAGTGTGCAGGGGGTTTTTTTTATGCGTTTAAAAATCTCGTTATTTATATACATGTGTTGTCATTCATTTTTTCCAGTGGAAGAGTTTCAAAAATTGCAAGAAGCCAAAGAAGTTCTTACTGATGAGACCAAAAGAAAAAATTATGATTTTTGGTTAAGGAGTAGGATCACTTTGCCATTTACAGAGTGGCAGGCCCTGAGGGACTCGGTTAAAACTGTGAGTGCCATATTTGTAGACCATTGATTTTTTTTTTTAATGGGTGACCCATGAAATTCATAGATTTCCGTTAAAATTAATACAATACTTCAACTCTTTATGTAAAAACACATATGCTATAATATAGACAAATTTATACCAATTAAGCCACAGATAAATTACCATTACAATGTTTTTTGCAGCACATGCACTCAAACTGAATATATTCTAAAATGATGTGCAGATACTACTTAAGAATCAAGTGCCCCTTCATTTTGCAGTCTGTGCACTGGGCAGTGAAGACCAAGAAGGAACCAATGCTCAGTGCTCCAGAAGACAAATCTCCAGTCAGCACTGAAAACCAAGCCAGTCAGTCAAACAGTCAAGGTCCAACGGAGGAAAAACCTGATGAACAACTTTGTTCAAGTAAAAAAAATCTCAGAATGACCATAACACACTTTGGCACTTAAACATTTGTTCAAACATTCAGTGTACTGTATTGTTTTTGTGTTTTTACTTTGAGAATAGATTAGTGTTAAATGTCTTACTGCCTTAGGCCTAATTTTGATGTTTCTCTCCCTCAGGTGATTGTCTTTATAACTTTCGTTGGACAGGTGAAGCTACCTCAAGCCTCTTGAAAAGGTTTCGAAATTATGAAATATGACTATATTCCTTTTTGTGCTCGTTTTTTCCGTTCAATTTGAAATCTTTAAAAACGATTTGTGAAAGTCTTCAAGTGTATGGACAGTAAGATTCAGAGCTATGTATTAAATGATATCAAACACCTCTTCACGCATACCGTTCAATATAATGCATATAATGCATCGAGTTGTGTCCTGCATGTCGTGTCAGTGCCAGATGATAGTCAAATAACAATTCAGACGCTCTCACAGGAGACTTTTATAGACATTTCTGGGAAGATATAAAAAAATTGCTACATCAAGTATTTCTGGAAATATTTGAAACTTGTATACTTCCACCCACAATGAAACATGGGCTTAATATTTCAGTTCCTAAGCTTGGCAAAGACCCCAGACTCATAGAAAACAGAAGGCCTATTACTCACCTACAAATTACAAATTACTCACCTACATCTTTACTGCTCGTCTTTGGACAGGAATTTCAAACCTTATTGCAGAAACACAGTCTGGTTTCTAAAAAGGTAGAGCAATCCATAATAACAGGCTGGTAATGGACATTATTATTGGATATAGAAATCAAATTCTTTTCTTTGACTTTATAAAACCACCCTGGAAATGTAGGAATTTAGTTGGATTGTATCATTCTACCTTGTGGCACCACCCCCAGTTTTAATGTTAATGTGGGAATTCTACCAGGTTGTCCCATTTCACCATTTCTATACAGAAATGCGATTTACATAAAAAATTGTAATGAAATTTAGCCTGTCTACCCACAGCCTGTCTTAGGTATTGATCTTATCAACCAGCTAGCCGATGACGCAACACTATTTGTACAAGACAGACACCAAATTCCAAATGCCATTGAAAAAAGAAAACAATTCTCCAAAGCTTCAGGATTAACTTTGAATTTAAACAAATGTGAACTATTTGCTATTCATGATACAACTCTTAAAGACATATGTAACATCCCTATCAAGTCAGAAATCAAATACCTTGGAGTATACCTCTCAAAAAATCAAAAACAAAGTCAATATGTGAATATAGAAAAAGATATAAAAGAGAGTAAAGCCAAATTAAACTCATGGCTGCAAAGAGACCTTTCAATACTTGGCCGATTTAACCGAACCAAGATGGAATGTCTATCAGGATGTATTTACCCAGCATGCTCTAATGCCATTCCAAACTAATTGATCAAAACTATTAACCAAATTAGCCTCAATTTTATTTGGAGAAAATAGTCACACTATATGAAAAAAAAGTAATATGGTTAAAGAAATTAAAGATGGTGGTCTAAAAGTTATTGATTTTGATTGCCTTAATGGAACCTTAAAAATTAATTGGCTGAAATCTTGGATCAAACATAGCAACTCTTTTTGGTACTGTATTACAAATTCCTCATTCGGTAAGATTGGCGGATTGAAATGTCTTCTAGTGGCAGACTTCAGTATCGACATGCTCAGGGACCCAGTGGTGGTAGGTAGGATTCGAACCCACGACCTCTTGATCGGGAGGCAAGTATCCTACCCACTGACCTCATATCATATCCAATGTCATATTTCAGAACATTCACTGTCATATTTCATACCTTATCTGATTTATTATTACATCACATGCTGCTACACTACTGCTTACATTACTCTGATCCCTGTCTACATTACACTACATTACTCAGGTCACTTTTCACTCTGTCAATATTGCTGTGCTATTATGGCACAATGCACTTTATCATTCCATTTGCCCAATGTACATATTGCTGCGACATTTATTTATATAAATACATATAAAAAACCATTTTTCAGCCTACATATAATTTCTCTTCACTTGCGGATTTCCTTGTTGTGACAAATAAAGAATCTTGAAAGAAAGAGGGGAAAAAAAAGGAAAAAGTTTTTGCGTTATGTTCAGCTTTATAACATGTTTGTAAATCTGAGACTTCTCAATAAAGTTTGTACCAAAAAAAAAATCCAATCCCAGGCTCTCATAGAAAGAAAAAAAAAAATCTTTTGACACTTCTCTCCTTCACGGAACTGAACATGGAACATGTAATACATCTATGTACTTCCTGCGTTCCCTGGAAACTGATTGGCTAAATCAGGAGTGTCAGGATTGGACATTGTTTTGTGTCAGTCTTCTGTTTTGTAATCGGACAGACGTAGGTTAATTTCGGTTGAAACACGGTCACAAACGTACCTACAGCTGAAAGTTGGGAAGATGGCAAGTAGAATATTACTCCGTTTGGGCAGAATGCCTTTGATGGCAAGAAACCCCTCGTCGCTGAGAGCAGCTCCCCGCCTGATGGCCAGTGGAGGAGGTAAGACTCAGAAAGGACATTCGCACACAATTTGAAAAATGCCTGATATTTTATTTAACCCTAATTTTAAGTATACGTTTAAAAAGCGTGTGTTTAGGACACGAAGCACATATTACCACTGGAAAACAGACTCCGTCTACGTTTAGCAAAAATAGAAACCTCATGATATCAACTTAAAACGTAATTGCGTTCTTAGCGCTCTTACTTTTAAGCGTAGTGAAATGTTAAGCTATATATTTAAATATCTTTTAAACAAAAAGTCTAAGTAGTAAGACCAAGGTCACTAGGAGTTGACGCTGAATGAAGGCCACTGGACGGAGCTGCCTTTTTTGGCAACGGACGCGGGATCGTGCTGCAGGTATTTGGTCTCATGGCGCAGCTGTCTGTAGAATCAAGGGTACGTTCTCTTAGACCTCTTATATGCAAACGTCAAATTATTCAAAGTTAAAATACAATCAAACACTTCTTTGCCTTTTTAGTGCACAATTTCTGTTCTTCTGACGAGGTCATATATTCAAATAAATCTAATGTGCCATTATTTTTTAGACAGGTCACATTTTAGTTTTTTTTCTACATGCAGCTTATTAAATCTAGCAAATAAATAGTGATTTGCAATCGACAGGAGGGCCCAAACATTTGGACACGACTGTACTTGCAGCATTAGATACACTGACAACCTGAAGTATGTTTTTTTCGCTGAGCCAGTTTTACTGTTTCCAGTGGCCTTTGCAGGTACTTTTTGGAGATTGTATCTGTTCATACATCTATATGGTACAGATGTAGAGCAGGCATTCTTAAAGGGCACATATCCTGCATTTGTTTTTTCTCTGAGGTCCACTTATTCCTTTTGTGTGGTTTTATTAACCAAAAACAGCCTCTCTAACTGCTTTAAGAAATAAACAGACAGATTTTAGCAGTCCAAGATTGCTGCTGAGCTTTTTGTTGTGAATGGGTAGGAAAAAGTTGTAGTAGACTGAATGGAAGGGTATATAGATATTTAATTCAGTTTTATTTATATAGTGCTTTACAACCAATCTGGCACAAAGCAGCATTACAGAATCCACGTCTAAGCCCCAAGTGAGCAAGCCACAGGCAGCAGAAGCGAGGAAAAACTATCTAAGCTGGAGGAAAACATGCTTGGTTTGTTTCAATTGTAATTACAACATTAATATTCAATGTAAAACATTCAGACCTTCAAATTCAGCAAAAAAGTAATAAAAAATACAACTTTATTCACTTGGACAAATTCAGTCCGACATCCGGGACCTACAGGAAAAGGAGTGCGCAGAGGGCATGTTCACTGACGCCTCACACGCACAATATACGTGTCGATTCAACAGTGGTAAGGTTGACAATGAGCTACAACCGCATTTTCGTCCAAACAATATGTATTTAATGAAATACGGATAGCATTGCTCCCTATGAGCACCTGATGAAGAGCAACCAGAGAACCTCCAACCTCCAGATCAGACTGGACGTGTGATCAGGGATGCAATTGTAAGAAATTACTTTTGACTGATGAATCGAGTAATAGTGTCACGGAATGAGTGTATTCACTTGCGTAGCACACAGTGCATAGGCAGCTACTTGCTGGCAATTTTAACATCTCAGCTGACCCGTGATTTGATATTAGTGTGCTTGCTGAAGCACACATTATTATTATTATTATTATTATTATTATTATTATTATTATTATTCCTTTCACCCGTTTTTGGCCCCCTACCAAGAAAGTGTTTTACAGTCTTTGTTGATGGACCTAGTGTTTCGGTGAGAGACAAAGAGAGAGAGAAAGAGAGAGAAGTAGAGAAGGAGAAAGAAGCAGAGACAAGCAGAGACTAGCTCTGTCTGAAAAGTGCACTCGTCGATCGGCGCGTGACATGCCAAAATATAGTGTACAGACAGTGTACACTACATGAATACACACACACTAGAGCTGCACAATTAATCGAATTGTAATCACGATCACGATTTTGGCTGCCACGATTAAATTAAGATGATCGTCTGCGATTTTAAGAGCAGCTCTGCTGCACATCAGATCAAACACTTTCTCAGTCAACCACCAGTAAGCTGCCTAAAAAAGGAGCGCGTGTGAGTGAGTGTGTGCGTGCGTGAGAATGTGCGTGTGTGCTTGCGCGCGTGCGTGTGTGAGAGAGTGTGTGTGCGCGGGTGGTGTGCCTGTGTGTGAGAGGGTGTGTGTGTATGTGTGTGTGCCTGTGTGTAGTGTTGCTTTCATCAACAAAAATTATGATTAAATATCGTCATCAACGAACATTTATCACGCGACTAAAACAAGACGAAAACGAAACGAAATATATCCTGTAATATTGTTTGCGAATAAGAACGAGACTAAATGTGGTTTACAAAATAAAAACTGTGCTAAAATGTCTCTTCAGGTTCGTTGACTAAAAGGAGACGAGACGTTATTTCCTGTGCGATCAGGAGCGGAGAAAAATGTATGGGGACGCTCGACCTTAGAGCTGAACGGCGTTACGTCCCAATACGTGTATTGAGAGGCACTGTGAATAAATATAACTATCGTGGACAAAATATATATAGTATATATATATATTGCCAGGGAGAGAGAAATGGCACATACACACACAAAGTCTCTCTCTCACACAGCATTTTGATAAGCAGCCTTTCTCTTATCCATACAATAAAAGCTGATACTAAATTGTTCTGATTTGTTTGTGTAGACTATATTTGTTCAGGAATAAAACAAATATAGTGTTTAGGGAAGTTCAGGCCGAAACACTGAGGGTGAAGACTTTTACCAGTTTTACAAATGTGGGTTTTATGGCAATACACACACAATTTCATTTTATTTGCACTGTTTAGTGATGTGATGTTATTTTATTTATTTATTTTATTTAAATGTATGTATATGTACTTCTAAGTTCTAACATGGTTGGTGGGCAAAAAGTAAATTCAAATCACAAATAGAATTGCATCACTAAAAAGGGGACTAATACAAATTTATTGACTAAAACTAGACTAAAATGTCATCAGTTTTGCGTGTGTGTGAGAGTGTGTATGTGCGTGTGTGTATCTTAGGTAAATTTTATTATATTACTTTTTATTTTTATTTGAGGTTTCATTTTGAACTGAAAGCCTTGTTCAATTGCAGTTTGTTTAAAAAAGAAAGTGACATAAAAATGTGTTTTACCTAAAATAATGAATAATTGTGACTAATAATCATGATTTCAATATTGATCAAAATAATCATGATTATCATTTTGGCCATAATCGTGCAGCCCTAACACACACCATCATGCACTGCGGGTTTCTTTTACCGTGCCCTACATAGTGAAGAAGTATGGGCCAGTGTCAGAATCCCTTCTGTCGGCCTGGATAGTGTACTACAGACCCCGCCTCATGTGTACCACTCTCTCTCTCTCTCTCTCTCTCTCTCCGCGGAAGACAGTAGGATCCAGGGCTGGAGTGATACAAAAACTGGATTCCGCGCCAGCCTAAAATTGACATCGCCCAACTGGGCATTTGCCCGGTAAGCAATTTTGGGCCAGCCAGGTAATTTTGGGCCGGCGCAGTCAGCCGGGTCAGGTCCGTGACCCACCCTCACACCCGGAGCGCGTATGTGCGGGCTGTGTCTGAACTAGCAAGACAAGATGTGTGTTTATGCGACAGAGATAAATTGCCAGGATCTGGCGCACTATTCAAGCATTCATTTCGAGTGTCCAAAATTAACTAAACGTCACCTTCCCTTGTTCACTAGTTAGCCCTCTATATACCAATACCAATTTATTTATAAAGCACTTATACAAACAACCACATGGCTGACCAAAGTGCTGTACATCATAAAAAATACAAATCTAAACATAAACACAACCATAAAACACAAAAACAAGTAAAAGCAAGAGAATAATCAAACAGGAGAGAGAATAAAAAAACACACTGGATCGAAAGCCAGAGAGTAAAAGTGGGTTTTTAAGCGAGATTTAAAAACAAGAAGAGATGGAGCTTGCCTCACATGCGGTGGCAAATCATTCCAGATTTTTGGTGAAACTACCGCAAAAGCTCTATCACCCCTTAGTTTATGAACTGCCTTTGGTACGGATAAGAGTATCTGGTCTGCTGATCCGAGTGATCGAGATGGGGCATATGGGTGAAGCAATTCTGCTAAATAAGGTGGGGCACAGCCACTAAGGCACTTAAAAAAAAATAAAAGAATTTTAAAACAGATTCGAAACTGGACAGGAAGCCAGTGAAGCGAGGCTAAAATTGGTGTAATATGCTCACGCATTTTAGTGCCAGTTAAAAAACTTGCAGTGGCATTATGCACCAGCTGTAAGCGTGCAATCGAGGTCTGACTTATTCCCATAAGAAGCAAGTTACAATAATCAAGACGTGAAGTCACAAATGCATGTATCACATTTTCAAGTTTTCTTTTCGATCAAAAGGGCTTGATATTTGACAACCTTCTAATTTGACAGTGATTTTATCACTGTGTTAACACGAGCATCCAGTTTTAGAGCAGGATCCATTTTCACACCCAGATTTGATATAATTGACTTCTGAAGATGTGCCAGAGAACAAAGGTCAAAAGAGGGGGAACTGCTGGTGCTACTGGGTTTAAATAGCATAACCGCTGTCTTTTTCTCGTAAAACCTCATCCAGCTCCTAATTTCAGCAAGACAGTCAATAAGAGTACAATAAGCTCCAAATGAAAAAAGGAGAGGTCCCAAAATAGAACCTTGTGGGACACCCGAAGGAAGAGGAGTATTGGTAGAAGTACGATCTTCAATGTTCACACAGAACATTCTATCAGTAAGATAGGAGCTGAACCAGTGAAGTACTGGGCCAGTAATGCCCACCCATTTTTCCAACCAGAAATCACAATCTTGTGATCCACAGTGTCAAAAGCCGCTGTCAAGTACCACACAGTCACCAGTGTATATAGCAAAAACGATGTAGTGAACGAGTGAACAAATGCACTTTTCGGACACAGCTACAGTTACTGTGTCCGGTTACAGCTGAGTGAAGGCCAACTGTCATTAGAATCTTTGGCCATTTGAATTTAAATAACAACTGGAGTGCTGATGTCATCCACTCTGTCTGTGAAGTAAGTTGAAAAACATAGATAAGGGGAGAGAGGACATTCTGGCAGTGAAATCTGCCTTCTGAAAGAGAAACATGGATAGATAGACTAACTAGGCAGTCTAGAAGTGAGCAAGGACACTTTGTATTTTCTCTGCAGAAATGCAGTCTAGTTTTTATTATTATTCCGTTCACCCGTTTTTTGGCCCCCTATTCCTCCCAGGGCTTTCGAGATAGAGACAGCGTTCAAACTCTGACACGTCAGAACCCAACTTGAATAGCATGCTTGGTCACTAATTATATCTAATTACTATCTATCTAATGTGACGGTTCCGGACTCTGATGTGACAGTTCAGATGTTATGTAATGCAAAGCATATTTTGTCAAATTTCCTGTACAATATTGATTGTATACTGCTTGTACTCATATTAGACAAATTCTTTCCCTTCCAGGCATTCCAACAGATGAAGAGCAGGCAGCGGGGTTAGAAAGGCGGGTGTTGCAGGCTCTAAAACAAGGAAAGGTAAGAACATTTTCTTGCTGGCTCATTTTACATAGGATAAACGTAAAACTGCAGATTCAGTCATGTGTCTGTGCTTTAATTTGTTTGATAGGATCCATATAGCATATTCAAGCCAAAGGAGTATGCTGGAACTAAGGAGGACCCCCACGTTGTGCCTGGCATCAGTGACAAACGCTTGGTTGGCTGCCTTTGTAAGCACTGTCGCACTGTACAACACATAGGGGTGTGATATGGTTAAAAAAATCTGATTAATTACAAGCTCTCTGATTAATAAATCTAAATTAATTTCACACACTTTTCTGTAAACATATTTATACATTTAAATGAATTTTGGCATAAAAATGTGATCTATAAGGTGCAGTATAAGACAATGTACTTACACGCACGGTTGTCCGTGTCCTTCATTTTGCAGAACACATATGAACATATAAATGCTACTGTAGCGCAAATTGACAGCAGTGTCTTTCGATTTATGGTATTTAATATAGTTTCTAACACTGACAATGAGATAAAAAAAATATGAGATAAACACTGTATTTAAAAAATATATATAAAAAGTCTAATTACTGTCACTGTTATGCCTGTGACCTTGTTGCGGCACTTGGGTACAGTCCTGTAAGGGTCGCTATTGACCATGGACTGCATTGGACTTGTTCTCTTTTGATCCCTCACATATGTAGATAGTCCCTCACTGATCACCTCACACACCTATCTCAATTCCAACTTCATCCTCCTGTGTTCTGATTGATCCTTAGTTCATTCATAACTGTATTTAGCTTTGTCCTTCTGTTCTGTTCCTCACGGTAGCATACATTCATACAACCTATCTAGTTCCCTGTCCTGTGTATATTTATGTCCCGCCGTAGTGCCTTTATCTGTTCTGTTTCCGTCCTAAAATAAAATCTATGTGCAAGTGGCGGTCCGCATGGGTGCTCTCCCTCATCTTCAGTCTCAACAGGACCGGCCCATGACAGAATGCTACCGTCCCCCGAGACGTGCCGCGGACCTAACCCCCATTGCACCTGAATCCACCTTCAGGCAGCCGGACCATAGTAGCATCGACGAGGAGGATTGGGACCGGGCAAGCAATAAGAGAGACGGTGGAAGGGTTGAAACCTTCAACCTCGGGTTCCTCGCGAGCCTCCCCCTCACCGATTCCCCGGAGGAGTCATCCCAACCGCACGAAAGCCCCTCCGTTAGTTCTAAAGTAGAAGACTACATGTACGGTTAGAATTGGTGCACATGGGAACCACCAGGAGGATCTCCCTCCGTTAGTTTGGAGGACGAGGACTGCACCTCCCTGGAGATGGAGGAATTGGAAAAGGAGGACGAGAGGTGGGAGAAAGGGCACGGACGGGTCTCCCCGCACGGAACCGATATTCAGCGAACTGAGCCCTCTCGCCGTTCCTGCCGGTGCAGCTGACTGTCGCTCCAGAACACCCTCCAGAACACGCCGATTCCATCAGCGAGCCCTTTACACCCAGACTTTTTGACATCATATAAGGGGATCGGTCTGTGAGAGAGTATGCGGAGGAGTTCTGTGCCTTGGAGGACGGGGGGATGTGGAGCGGCGAGGTACTCTTGTTCATGTACCTCGGGGGATTGGATCCCCGTTTACAGAAAGAACTCGCTCACGTCCCGCTTCCCGTAACATTGGAGGGGACGATTCAACTCAGTCTTAGTCTAGAGCTTTTTCTCAACCTCTAAACTCCCTTCGTTCCTGCACCACACTTCCCAACTCCGCATAGTCCATTTCCTGTCAGTCCAGCTCCTCTCAGTCCAGCTCCTCTCAGTCCAGCTCCTCTCAGTCCAGCTACTCTCAGTCCAGCTACTCTCAGTCCTGTCTCACTCAGTCCCAGACAAAACAGTTCTGCTTCTCTTGGTCCCGGATTGATCAATTCCATGCCACTTCATTTACATTTTCGGTATTTGGCTGACGCTCTTATCCAGAGCGACGTACATCAGTGCTTAAGAAGTCCACGACTGTTTCTTACCTGGAA
>JBBJLR010063370.1:0-11266 GCA_037577145.1 Brachypetersius gabonensis
ATCAACCTACAGTCAGTGGTCTGTCACTAAAGCACACACACATCAACCTACAGTCAGTGGTCTGTCACTAAAGCACACACACACATCAACCTACAGTCAGTGGTCTGTCACTAAAGCACACACACATCAACCTACAGTCAGTGGTCTGTCACTAAAGCACACACACACATCAACCTACAGTCAGTGGTCTGTCACTAAAGCACACACACATCAACCTACAGTCAGTGGTCTGTCACTAAAGCACAGTGGTCTGTACATACACTTACATACAAACACACACACTAACCTAGAGTCTGTGATCTGGCACTAATTTACATACTCTTACACACCAACTTACAGTCAGTGTTCTGTGAAGGCACACATACACAAACACTAAACTACAGTCTATGTTCTGGGGATCTAAAGCACACAAACACTAAACTAGTCAGTATTCTGTCATTAATGTGTATACACACGCACAAATGAACCTATAGTCAGTGTTCTGTAACTAAAGCACACAAACATACTCTAACCGTTCAGGGAGGTCAGTCCAGCTGGACCGCAGTCAGAGCTAAAACTGACCTACAGCTCCTCTCAGGACTCAGCCAAGATCAGCCACTCTACCAGCCGTTTTTCTCAAAATCAGACCGACATTGAACTCCTGTCACTCCAGTTAAACCAGTCAGTACCGAACACCCCTACAGCACACACAGGCTAGGTTTAGCATTAGCACACAGAAAGTAAACAACACCAAACATTCAGTCGGGCTTCAGCCTCACCCCACGTACCACGATATTTATACACTATTATCGCTAATGTTCATATTATTGTTGTTGTTGTTACTGGAGTCACTGACCCTGGTTCAGTCTAGCACATCAACTTCTGCATTAGCTTAGCTTAGCCTAGCCTCCGAGGGCAGTTGGCTAACACACAGGCAGAGCCCATTCTCTGCAGCTGCAGGGCTCCTCTCTGAACATTAAAGTTGTAATTTTCATAATCCCGAACACGTCTCTGCCTCTTTGCCTCTCTGACAGTCCGAGGGTCTCTTTACCTTCATCCTGTGAATGTCCAGCAGCAGCAGCACACAGCCGAGCAGAGCTACACCAGCCTCTAGCGGGGCAAAGGGCACACACCCACAGAAGGACTAGGGTCTAGGGTTTAGGGTGTAGGGGGTATAGGGATAGGGATTAGGGTATAGGGGTTAGGGTTTAGGGACCATAAGATATAGCTTGGTGAGTAGGCTGTTTGGGTTTCTAGGTTAAGGACTAAGTGACAGGGTGTACAAGGATAGGATTTAGGGTTTAGACATTTAGGGACTATGAGACAGGGCTTAAGGTGTAGGGTTTAGGGGTTTAGGGACTATGGGATAGGGCTTAGCTTGTTGTGAACTAGGGTTTAGGGGTTTAAGGACTATGGGACAGGGTTTAAAGGCTATGAGATAGAGCTTAAGGTGTAGGAGATAGGGTTTAGGGAGTTATGGTTTATGGGTTTAAGGGCTATGTGATAGGGTTTAGGGAGTAGGGCAGTGCTGGACTGACCAGCACGGAATCCTGATTTTCTGTCTCAGTCCAACCCTGGTGTAGGGGATTAGGGTTTAGGGGGTTTGGTTTTAAGGAAAGGACATAGCATGTAGGGGGTCAGGGTTTAGTGGTTACTGGACAGCATTTAGGGTTTATGACTATGGTTTAGGGGTTAGGGTTTAGAGTGAAGGAAGTTAGGATTTAGGGGTTTAGGAACTATGGGCTGAGGATGTAGGGCCTGTGGGATGGGTTTAGCATTTAGAACAGGGATGTTCAACTCCGGTCCTGGAGGTCCGTGGTCCAGCAAGTTTTGGTGATTTCCCTGCTCAGGAACACCTGGTTCACCTCACCAGTTAATTGTCAGGTTTAGTGAATGAGTTTAAAGAGAACCACCATCAAACTGTGCTGGACACCAGCTCTCCAGGACAGAGGTTGAACACCCCTGGTCTAGGGGTTTAGGGTTTAATCGCTATGTGTTAGGCTTTAGTGTAAAGAGCTTTCCCTTGTTAGTATTTCTAAGGATATTATGTTTTATTGTATATAAGTAGTTGTTTAAAATACAACATAAGGACATAGACAGTGTAGTCCAGGCCTGCCCTTGTCCAGATCTCCCTTCTCCACCTCTAAATGCAGAAACTTCAGCAGCGTGCTGTTTTGAACGTGGGCCAGAGGTAGACCCTCAAGAGGATGATCCAGTGATCAGGCACAGCCTGCCTATTTACTTTTTAATCATAATCAGAAAACTCAATTGAGCCAATCGGAAATGGCTCATGTTAAACAGACACATGAGTCTGAAGAAGATGATGAAGATGAAACGGTTTATTGGAGTGTGAGCTCAGCTTGATGTGAAACTGAAGTGTAGAGAAATGTGTGGAAGTTCTAACTCCCATGAGTTTATAGAGCATTTTTCTCTTCACGTGGTTTTTGATGAGTGATTAACGTGAGGAACGTTGCTCAGTGTGAGTATGATGCAGGTTTCTCTACACCATTCTGATACTGAAGCGTCTGAAGGAGAACCAACTCGGTTTCCATCTCAGACTCTTTTGCATAATCTCCTTTAGAGCCAGATCCCCAAACCAGGGAACGCTGGCAAACTGCTGGAACTGCAGGACAGCGACCCCTAGTGGAGAAACAGTGAGAAGAAGCGTAAATATTTACGCCATCAAATTCAATTCATTTTATTTTACCGCTATTTTATATATAAAAAGGCATCAATAATAACATGATCTATAATAACAACAGTAATAATGGAAGTGATATCAATAATAATAATATGGTTGTTATTACTATTAGTGGTAGTAGTTGTTAAAGAAAATATCATGTTATGATATTGCTATTACTGTGATTTCTTTCTTAAATTATTATTGTTGTTGTTTTTGCGGTTGTTATAATCACAAACAACAACAACAACAACAACAATAATAATAATAATAATGTTCTTGTTATTATTAGTGTTGGTAATAGTAGCAGCAGAATAAAATGTATGATCAAATACACTATCAAATACATAAATATATAACATATATGTTATTGTTATTATTATTAGTAGTAGTCATTTTTTAAGTGATCAGATTATTATCGATGCAGTGTTTTGTTTTATTTATTTAATTTTTTTTACAAAATATTAGTAAAAGGAGAAGAATGTCATTATGTATCGTTTGTGAGTTAAGAGCAGTCCTACTGCTCTCTGGGGGCTGGGGGCCTCCCCTCTGGTCCCCCCAGCAGCTCTGTGATGGCGGAGAGGATTAGACGGTCCCGTTAATCATTCAGCAGCCGGCCGTCCTTCTTCCCTTTCACCCAGCCGAACTCCTGTTCTGATCAAGCGGAGGAGAGGAGATTAGCTCCATTGTGGCTCTTCTTCTGAACGTTAAGGGTCTCACTAATGTTAGTTGATCAGTTTCTTGGATCTTTTGTTCTTTTGATTAAAATGTTTGACTGCAGCTCCATAACAAAAACCCTAACTGTTGACAAACACTTAGGGTGATTAACGTTTCAGTACATAAACTCCCAAATGATCTCCTAAAATGTATTCCGCATTAAAATGAGACAATTTGTACAGATAACCCGCATACACACCATTGTGCAGATAATTTCAACCCTTTTCAGTGACCCTCACACACAGTGGTGCACATCTAAAATTTCTAATATTTCTAACATTTAATAAACAAACAAAGTAAGTAAGGATGCAGGTAAGTAAGTAAGTAAGTAAATAAATACATGGGTAAATAAGTAAGTAAGTTGGAACAAGGTAAGTAGGTAAGTACGTTAGTAGGGAAGCATACTAAGTAAATAAGTAGGGTAGAAAATAGGTAAGTAAGTACAGATGTAGGTAAGTAGGAAAAAATTAAGCATGTAAGTTGTGAGTAAATAAGTAAGACAGTCAGATAAGGAAGTAAGTAAATAGGTAAGAAAGTAGGTAAATAAGTAGGTAAGTAAAAAGGTAATAAATAAATAAATAAATAAGTAAATAAATAGGTAAGTAAAAAAGTAATAAATGAATTAAGTAGATAAGTAAATAAATAGTTAGGGAGACAAATGTATTAATAAATGTGTCTGTGCTGTTCCTCCTGACACAGTTCTGGAGGTCCTCCACATCTCTGCTGAAGCTCCAGCTGACAGTTCAGTTTAAAACCGTTTGGGCTTGAATTTGATGAATTGAGCAGAACATGAATGAATGAAGGTGCTGGTGTTGTTCTGCTGTTATACTGTGAGTGATGGAGGAAGGCATGTCCAGGATTGCCCTATTCACCTGGTACACCCCCCCAACAAGCCCCCCTCCACACACCGGCCCCAAATTCACCTATCTCCCCTTTGCATAACGCTCAATAAGCACTTCTGTGGAGGGAGTGAGGAGTCATGGGATATGGTCTAGAGGCACAGGTATAAAAGAGGCGAGGAGGAGTCACACACTACACAACAAACCCTTAGGAAGTGTCAGAAGAAGAGGTTCTTCACGTCCGGGTTTGTGCAGCAGACGTTCAGAAGGTTCCCGGGACATAGGATGTGGGGAGACGACGGCCTCGGTAAACTCACACTTTACACTCAAACACATACATAACATACACAAACTTTAACTTCATCTTTAATTAAGTTATTCAGCCTCACCATCTGAACACCGCAAACACAGCCTTCAGTATTAATTATCATAATATTACTATTCATTCATTCATTCTAGTTCTTCATGGTAGTCTGGCCTGCAGCATTTGTTTGACTAAGTTATGGGACCTTAATAATTATGGCATTAATATTAATAGTAGCATCTTGATTTCTCCAATACTTTCCGTGTTAGTTATAAACCTCAGGGCTTTAGTCGGGTTTAAAAAGGCAGAGAGGTGAAAGAAATAACAGCAGTGGAATTCCAGCGCCTCGTGCGCTTCGTTATCACCCTGGGGCTCTTATCACTGTGCTGTAATGGTGAGGGCAGATAGTGAAATTCATGGCAACTGATATTCAGTAGCTGTATTGATCTGCTGTCGGTGTCGGTGAGGGACGCTGAAAGTTCTTCTTCTCCAGCAGAAGCTCCTCGGCAGATCTGCCCGGGTGGAGGCGTGTCCAGAGGAGCCAGCCGCAGGAAGAGGACCAGCTTCTCCAAGGAGCACGTGGAGCTCCTGCGGGCGACATTCGAGACGGATCCGTACCCTGGAATCAGCCTGAGGGAGAGCCTGTCCCAGGCCACTGGCCTGCCTGAGTCTCGCATACAGGTGGGGTCAGGGGGTCACAGCACAGTGGAGGCCTCGCAATGGGATACAAAACATTCAAGAATAACTCAATTACGACTTAAAAGGAGTCTCAAAAATATTATAATATTCTCAAAAACATGTAAGATATATTGACTACAGTTAGTTCCACTTAAGTTCTCATAGATTTGGTATGTTTAACGAATATTATTGTATCACTTCTCAAGGGGCAGCTGGTGGCCGGTGGTTAGGTAGCTGCTCCTGCGAACAGAAGGTTGTGGGTTTGAATCCTAGAACTGCTAGTGGCACCACTGAGGTTTCCTTGAGCAAGGCACTATCCTCACACACTGCTTTCTGGGCACCTCTCATTGGTGGCTGCCCCCTGCTTCACTTGGTGAATGGGTTAGACGCAGAGAAGGAACTTCACACAGATCACACTGTGTGCCGTTCTGTAGTGTGTTCACTTAACCATTAGTGGGCAGGGTTACACACACACACACACACACACACACACACACACACTGAAATGTCTAAACACTGTAGGTCATATTTAAGAGGGGGTGTATTCATTATTCTTCTACTGGAGCCTATACTCTATTGTATTCACGTATGCGTTCGCATGCGCACACACTGCAATCCTAATAGGATATTTACATGAAAGCATGGTGTGGAGCCAGTAGCTGATAGCTCTGTCGTCATGTGTGTTTACACGACTTGCATGCCGATTATGTAACTGTGGTTTATCTTCACTTTTCTTTGTTCAGAGAGTCTCAAGCTCAGATAAGCATTAATGCTGTGACTTCACTGCAGGATGTCGCCTGAAAATGATTAACTCGAACCTTCTTACAGAACTTCTATCTCTGGCATTAGTGCAGTTCTTCTAATCTCAGGACTGTATTCTTATGTGGCCAAACATCTTTATCTCTTGCTCTTCTCTGCAGGTTTGGTTCCAGAACAGAAGAGCTCGAACGCTGAAGTGCAAGAATTCCAAGAAGAGCCTGTGGCAGGATGCTTCTTATGGGAGCCCGCAGAGTTCACATCTCACTGGGACTGAGGTCACTGAGCGACCCTCACCTCCTCTGGTGCTCCCATACCCTGTCCAGATCAAAGAAGAGGTAGAGGAGGACTGTTACTCCTCATGCCGCTCTTCGTCCTCCTCCAACATCTGTGATGATTCAGGCTATGACACGCCTTCATACAGGTCCACCAGCCTCCATGCCAGCCCACCACTCATCTCGTCTGACCAGGTGACCCCCAACTGGGCTCTGACTTATGATAGGGAATCACCTGTACAAACCTTATGGAGACCCACCAACAGGGACACCCTGTTCTCCAGCTCCGGCCTCAGCCAGGCCTTCTACACCCCTCCGCCCAATGCTCTCCAGACCCCAGACTCAGGCTGTTGGAACGGGGGTTCGGACTACAACTCTCCAATGCCCAGCTCCTACTATCTGCACAAGCCAAGAGCGTTTGAAAGCGAAGACCAGCAGGACAGAAGTCTCCATCGAGGCCCAGTGCCTGAGCTGCCTACTCTCTCCCTGCAGGAGATCCTGGGAGAACTTCAGGGAGACTGGTGTGAAGGAGATGGGTTCCAGAACCTCTGAGGCCAGGATCATGCACTGCTAGAGGAAAGAGCTCATCACAACACACACACACACACAGCATCTCACCAGCACATACATCCAAGATCTCTCCAACACACAAACACCTCTAACATCTCACCAACACACACACCACCAAGAGTTCTCCAACATACAAACACACACACCTCCAACATCTCACCAACACACACACCACCAAGAGTTCGCCAACATCTCACCAACACACACACAAGCACACACACCTCCAAGATCTTTCCAACACACACACACACACACACACTTCCATAATTTCACCAACACATACCTCCAAGATCTCTCCAACATAAACACCACCAATATTTCTTCAACACACACGCATGCATGCACACACACACCCTATAATTTCACCAACACACACACACACACCTCCAACATCTCATCACACTCATTTCTCATGGTTGTGTACTAGTTTTGCACACTAGTTAGTGCGGCAGTATTTGTGACGCAGCCCGATTCTTTCTTCTTTTCTTTTCTCACACTTTGCTCTTCACTGACCTCCACTGTTCACAGTCCTGTTCTGCACCAGGTCCTTCAGTTCCTTGCTCATTTTGTTTATTTGTGTAAATATTATCCCACTAACGCTGAGAATCCAAACTGTATTTCTGAAATCAAATTTAAATGACTTCTAATTCTGATCATCCATGTTTATAATATTTATATTATTTGTTGTATTTATCTTCTGATTGATTTGATTTGAAAAGACTAGAATCACAGTGTCATGTAAATATTTCACAGGTCTTTTCTTTCATATTTATCTGTTGCACTTTCAGAATAAAACTACAATTTAAATTATATTTCCGTATGATTCTTTGGAACACTATTAAGCATTATAATGATGATATGTAATATTTTGTTCAAGATTATGTTTAGTATTATAATCAGAGTTCTGTTTATCTTTAAGATAATAGGATTATGTATAGTGTATGTTTAAGGTCATGTTTAGGATTATTTTTAGGATTATGATTTGGATTATGCTTAGAATTTTGATAAGATTAGGTTTAGGATTATAATTTGAATTATGCTTAAGAATATGTTTATGATTATTATTATTAGGATTGTGTTTAAGATGTTTACTATTATATTTCAGATAATGCTTGGGATTTGGTTAGGATTAGGTTTAGGATCATGATTAGGATTATTATTTATGATCATGCTATCTAAAAACATCTCACCAACACACACACACACACACACACACACAGAGAGACACAGGCCGTACAGGAGTGTATCCGAGGCGGTTTAGATGTAAGTTTAAGTTTGGTTGACTGTAGAAGTTCTGGGTGGGTGATTAGACTGAAAATATAGAAAATAAGACGAGAGGAAACCAAAAAGAGGAAGAAATGAGCTCCCCTGTGCCCGACATACACCGGAATTGAGTCACACATACTCACTCTCTCTGCCACACACACACACACACACACACACACACACACCCATATCTGCTTTCTTTTTCACTTATTCTGACATCCTGCAGACCCTCGTTTTCAGGGTTGTTTTTGTTGGTCTTTTTGTTTACCTGTTCATATCTGGGCTGACGTGAATCACTGCTGTTCTGTGGGACGCATGAACTGTTTGGAAACCCGAAGACCTGAGTTACAGCAGAACTAAACTTCAGACTGAACTTAAACCTAAGCTTAAATCTAAACCAAAACATTCATCCTAACCCCCTGAGCCCCGCTCTGTCTGTTACGGCCTCGGAACCAGTCAGCCTCGGGCGGCAGCCTCAGGAACTCCCCGGTGAGTGGTTTTTACTGCTTATATTTTCCTACAGAAGTGGTGTAAAACTCTAATAAATGTTTTTTTGTTTGTTTTTAGAGGGTTTATGGTAGAGAATGTGTTTTAAGGGTTGCGTTTTTAGAGAAACAGACTTTCAAACCATCTGTCCTTTCCTGAACCCATTGCTGTTTCATCACCCAGGCAAAATGATCTCAGACTCTATTTAAAAAAAGCTTTCTTTTTTTGTCTTTCTTTTTGGTTTCTTTCCGTTTTAAAGCTAAACATTTGCGCTTTGTTGTGGGGATTCCTGCCTGTTGTCTTCATCTGATGGGGTTAGCTTTAGCTAGTTTAGCATTACGTTTAGACTGATTTTTTTACTTATTTAAATGACTAATTCCTGATAAACGCGACAGTCGTTGAAATGAAGATGCTGTTTAGATTCAAAAATAGTTAATGTTTGTCACTTTAAATGGTTATAATTTGGAAACATACGTTGTTTATCAGTAACCTAAGCTAAAGCTAACTGTACAGCTAACAGTGTTATTAGCCACACTGCTAACTCCTGTTATTGAAAATTAATGATGTAATAAACGAATATTGTAATTAGTTTTTGTGCTAAAACCCGGTAAATTGACCAAATGCTGAAATTCAACACGAACGTTTTTAATATTCCGTTTTATTTTTAGCTGTATTTATAGCAGGAAGCTGTTTCTTTAACTGAGACTATGGTTAAAAGGGTCATAAATGGTAGGCGATTAGTTTGATTTAGACATTAATCCGATATAATCCGACTTTCACTCATCAGAGAAAAGTCATTAAAGCTGACACTGTTGGTCAGAACCTGTGAAAAGCTAAATCTCTCTTTAAAATTTAGAGTTGCACTTAATACACAATTTAATTATTACAATTTTACTGCTACATATTGCAATTGTACTGCTTTTCAAGACTGCACTACCAACACTACTCTGGGACGCCCCATGACATTGCAATCAAATACATAGACTTTAATGTGGTGTTGGTCTTTACACAAGATTTTGGAGTGTTTCTAGTGCCCATTCATTCTCTGGAGCATTTATGAGGTCAGGCACTGATGTTGGATGAGAAGCCTGGCTCGCAATCTCTGTTCCAGTTCACCCTAAAGGTGTTGGATGGGGTTGAGGTCAGGGTTCTGTGGTAGCTGGTGAAGTTCATCCACACCAAACCCATCCAACCGTGTCCTTATGGACCTTGCTTTGTGCATGAGGGCACAGTCATGTCTACGAAGTTGGAAGCATAGTTTTGTCCAAAATGTCTTGGTCTGCTGAAGCACTAAGATTGTCCTTCACTGGAAATAAGAGCCTAGCCCAAAGCTTGAAAAAACAGATGTGTCCAAATACTTTTGTCCGTGTAGTGTATTAAAGGGCCCATTTCATAGCTTCTTGTAATAAAATAGACTAAATCTGTAAATATTGTTTCAAATTTTGTTTACTCCCTCAAGCCATACAGTCTCTCTCTCTCTCTCTCTCTCTCTCTCTCTCTCTCTCTCTCTCTCTCTCTCTCTCTCTCTCTCTGTGTGTATTTATTTATTTATGAATGAATGAATGAATGAATATATACACACACACACTGGTTAGTGGTATTTGCATATTGCAGCCCTTTGAGATATCATTATTGCAGAGACCAATATTGTAATAACAAGTCAAAAAGAAGGACTGCACACTGTTGTATTTGCAACAGTGGTCTCTGCAATGCTGATAGACAGCAATATGCAGCAGAGCATTTTACAAATCACAGCTCCTGATGAGGTATTGGTTGTTCTGATGCATCCAACACATCTGAGGGGTCAGTCGTACTCTCTGGAGGTTTGATTTTCACTGAACCGCCCCGGCCCGCAAGTGTTCTTCAGTTCTTTCAGCTTGGGTGGAGTTAAAACCAGTGATGAACTAGAAAGTAGTGTGTGATGTTCCCTGTTGTTTCTTCTGAATTGTGTTTTCTTGTGTTTGAACAGGTGTGGAAGATGCATTATTACAGATATGAGAGTGCAGAGGTCAGCTGCTGCTACAAATACCTCATGTTCAGCTACAACATCATTTTCTGGGTGAGTTACTGACACAGTGACATGTACAGCCTGGATGGTCTGTTAAAGCCACACAAACTGTCGGGTATTTCTGTTTACTCTTTATTTTGTTTTCACCAGTTACTCTCGTTCACTATTACACAGGTTAAATAGATTATTTAACAGTAAACTTTGTGGCAGTGGAGTTGTGAAGTGGGTTTGTCATGGTCAAAAGAAAGTGTTCTGAAGATGGACTACAAGTGCACCTTAGATTCTTCAGCTTAGTGTTCTTAGTGTTTCATGCAGGCCTGTTAAACATGGACAGGCTGGAACATGGTGGGTCACTTTAAATGTGCTAAGTGCTGTGCTAGGTGTTGTGCTTTGTTGTTTGTGGTATGTTTCCTGTTAGGTTAGGTGTTATGCCGGGTGCTATGCTAGGTGCCAGTACTAGGTGTTGTGTTAGGCAGTGTTCAAGGTATTGTGCTACATTTCATGCTAGGTGCTGTTCTATGCACTTTGCTTGGTGTTGTGCTTGATGTCAAGAGTAGATTCAGTATTGAATGTTGTTACAGATGATCAGTTGTTTCCAAACCTGTGTTACATCGCTGTCTTCTTTTTTCATTGTGTGTGTGTGTGTGTGTGTGTGTGTGTGTGTGTGTGTGTGTGTGTGTGTGTGTGTGTGTGTGGTGGGGGGGCTTT
>JBBJLR010063381.1:0-11266 GCA_037577145.1 Brachypetersius gabonensis
AGAGTGTGTGTGTGAGAGAGAGAGAGATTGAAGCGTGTGTGTGTGAGAGAGAGAGACTGAAGAGTGTGTGTGTGAGAGAGAGAGAGAGAGAGAGACTGAAGAGTGTGTGTGTGAGAGAGAGAGAGACTTAAGAGTGTGTGTGTGTGTGAGAGAGAGAGACGGAAGAGTGTGTGTGTGTGAGAGAGGGAGAGACTGAAGAGTGTGTGTGTGAGAGAGAGAGAGACTGAAGAGTGTGTGTGTGTGAGAGAGAGAGACGCAGAGAGAGAGAGAGAGAAGAATGAAAGAGAGGGACGCAGAGAGATAAAGAACGAGATAGAGAGAGAAAGAACGAGATAGAGAGAGAAAGAACGAGATAGAGAGAGAAAGAACGAGATAGAGAGACAGGGAGAACGAAAAGAGACACAGAAAGAGATTCAGAGACAAATTCAGAGAGAGCCACATGTTCGTTAGGCTAACGATGTTAGCAGGTCTCACCGTCTCCAGGTCCGAGCTGGATATTTCTTTCTCCTCGGCATAGTCAGTGACCCTCTCCAGGTCGGCCGCCCCGCTGTCGTGTTTGCGCGGTTTCTCCGCGGGCTTGCCGGTGCAGTTCTCCTCCGCCTCCAGGTCCAGATCCACATCTCCCTCCGCCGCCATGACGCTCACTCAGCCCGGAACCAGAGCGAGAGAGAGCGCAGATCACCCGGGAGGAAATCAGAGTGACGCGCTCCACTTCTGCTGTGTTCCAAAATAATATACTAGTAAAATCATTTCAGTATTAAAATGTGATAAATATTACAATTATAATATCATATCATATTAAAATCACGATTAAAATTATATGAGTATTGTATACTATATACAGTATATATTAAAGGATTTCAAATGTATTTTCTATTAAATACTTTTATTAAATTCATACGTTACATCATTGTAATCAAAAATAAGTTTTTTATCACTATTAGAAAATGAACATATCAGTTAAAATATTAAATTAAGGTGTGTTCGTTTTATGGTCGAACTAACTAACACAGTCCTGTGCACATTTCCTACATTTTAAATGGTGCGTATTTCTCTTTTCTAAAGAGAAGTTAGACACAGAAGTTTAGTTTTTTCTCTTGTATCTCACTAATTTATTACATTTTTTGGTAAAAAATACAAAAAAAAGGCAGTTGAATGTTGTTTCATCATCATGGTTAGATGATAAGTTCAGTCATGATAATGATCAGAGATTCACGTAAATGGTACGCAAGCCCCCAAAGACGTAAGTGGTACACAAAAGTATGGGTACCCCCCCCCCCCTCCCCACCACACACACACACACACACACACACACACACACACACACACACACCATTATGGTTCGTACCAGTTAAGTCACGTTGGTACTTATTCGAGTACTAAAGCAAAAACAAAAAAAACCAAAACCAGCCCCTGATAATGATCTACAACAGTTTTTTTATTTTAGTGATGAAGTCCTTCAGGAGAAAGAGGAGACACAGAGGAAAGAGGAGAAAGAGGAGACACAGCCGGTCCGTCTCAGCTTTATTTAATGTTACAGCAGAGGCGCATCTCGACAGCAGGCAGGGCAGGCAGCTGCTTGGGGCCCTCAAGCCACTAGATGGCGAACGAGAGCTGACACTTTAAAGCACTGGGGGCCCCCAGTGAATTTTTGCTTGGGGCCCCAACAGACTCTGGGATACTGGGATCGCCTCTGAGCAGAAGATGCGTCTAGCGGCCAGTTTCTTAAAGACTCAGTTCATTTTCACCTTTACATCTGAAAACTTTACTCAAATTGCACAGAATTGCTCCGGTCATGATGGCAGTGTCCTGGCGCAATGTTGTCAAAATATAAAATAAAACTGTTTTACAAAGTTTAATAATGGAAATGTAGATTCTTCTGTTTCTCATTCTAGAAGCAAACACGAGGCAGGTCTAAAAAAAATACATGCATGTCACCACAGATATTAAGAATTGATCAATATTGGTAAATATAGACAGCGAGCTAAACAATAACAAAGCAAAAATTGCTTAATCTCAGTTGCTTAGCAGTGACTTTCTGCTTCTACACTTTCAGTGAAAGCCCTTCATTTTTCTACTGTATCATTCGTACCCAGAGGCAATCAGTCATCTGAGTTCTGCATCTGTAACAAATATTTGTTTCCGTTCCGTATCTGTCCGTCCAGGAGGAGCATCTATAGACAGGCATGTACCGCTCAAAGGTATTGAAAGACCTTTCTAATTGTGTACGTCTTCCCATATCAGGCTGGTAAATTGTATAGAACACAAAGGCCTTTAAATTTGCATTTATGTGATTAAATAATTGATTTCCTTGGAAAGTATTTATAATGCTTTCTGCAGTATCTGGAGATGCACAGCGTGCCAAGCAGGGGGTGAAATAGGTGAAAAACAGCACACAAGTGTTGGCGTCCCGGGTCCTTTCTAGAATCAAATCAACATTATTATGAAGAACCCAGCGTTCGGCATGGGTGTCATAATTAGGCCTTGCTGCAATTATATTAGCGGTTTGTACGACCACACGCACGTTCAGTGTTACAAGGTAGTGGTTGATGTCATCTAATTGTGCTCTAAGTGCGTTTTGAAATCTGTTGCGGTTCCCACACACATCTGGGGTCGTGGTGATGAGGAACGAATATTCATCATTCAAGTTGATCCTGAACAAACAAAAAATAGAAACACTATATAAGTGACAGTGACAGCAAATCAGGCCACACCTGTGTAGAGGTGTGTAGAGCAGTAGAGGTTAATACTTTCCTTTTACTGGAATTTCACAAGTGGTCTGAACACATAACCGTTGAAAGGAATTTGCTTACCTGCTTCTTGCAAATCTAATATTTTGTGCCAGAACATCTTGATTAATGGCATCAGCTCTGACTGAGAGCAGGAAGACAAGGATCAGACTTCTTACTCCGACACACACCTGAAACGCAAGGAAAGAAACACCGTTGTTTTACTAAACCGAGGATCCCATTCACAGTTACGGGGTTAACACTCGTATCGCGACAGTGAACACACAGATACAACAAAAGCAAAGTCCAGTTAATAAGGAGAGGCTTACCATGGCTGCAGGATTGCTGAGTTGTGTTGGGGTTGAGTGGCGCTTCAACTGTGACCTGATTGTACAGCGGGAGGCTTTTAAAGCAGGACCAACATCAGACCAACCTACTGCCACGTCACATGACTCCCATCACTTCTCACCAGCAGATGTATAATTGCAACATCTCTTGAAGTATTTGACCTATTAAACTAATGAATGGCGTAAACAATATTAAATCGTTTTTTTGGTAAATGTCAATATAATGGAGATTTGTTTTTTCCAGGTACATAGACGTCAATTTTTAAGTTAATATTTTTTAAATAAATGATCAGTAATTAACACCAGGATTGTAAAAGTCAGGCCAGAGAATCTATATGAAAGTGGGTTGAAAGTGGGTTAGTAGTACACACTACTAAAAATTTACATGGAGGAACCCTATGAACACAAGCGTGCACACACACACACACACACACATACACACACACACACACACACACACACACACACAGGTGTGCACACAAGCACTCACACACACACACACAGACACACACACACACACACACACACACACAAGCACTCACACTCACATCTGCTGTTGCTTCATACTTTGTAATATTAGTTCTGTTGCTGATCAGTAAAATTTAACATGTTGCTGCAGTTTCTCTGCTGTTGTTTCCTCTTCTGTTTTCTCTATTTTGTCTGCAGGTATGGAAGCAGATTATCTGTTTGTTTGTTTTCTCTCTCCCTCAATCTTCCTTTCCTTTTTGTTGCCCTTTCTTTCTTCTCTCTCCCCCCATCTGTTGACATTCTCCCCAAATTATTATATATATATTTTTCTTTGTGTTTTGTAATTTTGTCCCTTCCCTTTTCTGTTTGCAGTGTCCGGTCTTGTATGTAAAAGAGATCATACCAATAATTAAATAGTAAAGTTAAAAATTATAATAAAAGAAAGGAAGGCTGTGAATGATGATAGCATGATGATTGTCTTCTGTTATCTGTGTTACTGACAGGCCGGGGAAAAAAGAAAGAAAAAAAATTGGGTTCAAAGGGTCAAAGAGAGATGGAGAAATGCTTGTTGTCTCACTATCAGATGGAACCCAACAGTTCAATGTACCATTTCAAAACTCAAAACTAGATAACAAAAATGACTGTCATCCGATCATTAATGTCATTCTGACCGTAATCATCTGTTTTTAAGTAAATTTTCCTTTGTAGTAATATGTTTCACCATAAATGGTCTGTAATTGTGAAATGAAAATAACTAGTCACAAATCGAGTGACTGCTCACCATTCTGTAAAAAAGGATCATACTGAGAGGAACGTTTTCTGAAATATACAATGTCTCTCATGAAAGTATCTTTCCCTATTGCTGTTTGTCCCATTTTGCCACATTACAGGCTGAAATTAAACTTGATTTTTGCAGGGTTAGCACAATTTGATTTATACCACATACCTCCCACTTTAAAAGTGCAATATAATTGTTGTTGCACGAACAATAATTGAGACATAAAACGAATCTTTAATGTGCATAAATATTCACCCTCCCAAAGTCAATACTTTGCAGAGCCACCTTTTGCTGCAGTATGTTTCTGCCACTGGTTGAATTTTGTCAATTTTTGTCCACTGTTCAGACTCCTTTGCTGGGTTACATTGGTGTGCAGCTACATTTTATGTCATGCCACGATTCAGAGTTGGGTTGAGGTCTGGTCTTTGAATGGGCCATTCCAAGATATTTGAATCTTTCCTTTTAAACCGCTCCAGTGTTGCTTTAGCTGAATGTTTAAGGGTCACTGTAGTGCTGAAAAGCTCACTTTTGTGCCAGTCTCAAATCTAGCAGACTGAACCAGGTTTTCCTCAAGAATTGCTCTGTATTTAAAACAGTCCAGTTTTCCTGTCCCTGCTGATGATAAAATTTGGGATTTTTTTTTGTAACCTAACCCTGACCTGTACTTCGTCTCAACTCTGTCTCTGACCCATTTGGAATGCTCCTTGGTCTTCATGTTGCTTGCTGAAGTCGCTTGGTTGGCCCCCATGTGTATCCTTTCACCCTCAAACTTGAGATATCATGAGGCAGTTTCACTTCCTGATGAAGCGGGTGCATCTGAGACATGATAACCACTGGAAGGCATTCTGAACTGAAACTAACTAAACACACAAACACACACAGCGATGTGTTTTCGATAGTCTCAGGGTCTGTCAGGGATCTCAGGAGCCGTGGCCAGATCAAGTCAAGCAGATTTTATTGTCATTTTGATCATATACAAACAGCATACAGTGAAACAAAACAACATGACTCCAGGACCATGGTGCAACACACAAACAGAACTGAACACCACAGACAAGACAAAAGAGTGTGCAAGACAAGAACACAAGAGCAACGATACAACTAGACAAGACAACATTTAGTGCAATCAACAATAGTTACAGTCTGGATGAATACAGTATTTTGACAGGTACTATATTTTAGCAGCAGAGAGTTATGTGCAAATATGCAGAACTAAAGTTACATGTGCAAAAAATGCAGAACAAAACAGCAATAAATACAAGTACAAGAGCATTTAAACAAGTAGAGACAGGAGAGAGAGTCCCTGACTATATTTTCAGCTGTCCTCACAATCCTTTGTAGTGTCTTGCGATCTAAAATGTTACATACCAGGCTGTAATGCTGCTACAGAGAATGCTCTCTGTGGTCCGTCATGGTGAGAATCGGGGGTGGAAGGTCTCTGCAGGATGCAGAGACACTGCTGGGCTTTCTTGGCAATAGACCTGGTACTGAGCTGCAAATGCTCAGTGGGAATGATCACTTTGTGCCCTCCTGAAGTAATTTTATAGGAAGTAAACAACATATAAAATTTGGTTTATAGATGCACATATTGTAGACAATGTTGAGATGGAAAAACTACAGCAGTTATTGCACATTGTCTGTGAGTGATGATGGTATGAGTTTGTATCTATTTAGTCTAGTGATGGCTTGTAGGAAAAAATAGTCTCTGAGCCTGTTGGTCCTAGTTCTGCTGGACCAGTAGTGCCTGCCAGAGGGCAAAAGGTTGAACAGGCAACAAGCAGGATAGGTACTGTCTCTGATTATTCCCTGATTTCTGCTGAGACAGCAGGATGTGTAAATGTCTTTCAGTCAGGGGAAGGGGCAACCCATTATTTTCTGTGCAGTCTTGACTACCCTCTACAGCAGGGCTATTCAACTACAATAGCAAGCGGGCCGGATACGAAAGTCACTGGGGGTTCAGGGGCCACAGAATATCGTGCTGTCCAGGCGGGGGGGTGATTTCGCGTTTATGGGGGTACGGGGGTCTAGCAACGGTTGTAAACGAGAACTCTGACTGTTAAAGTTTTTAGAGTAGATACATCGCGAGCTAAAACTACACAGATTGTCCCTCACTCTGTGTGATTTCCCCCTCGCTGAGTGTGTAGCCGGATTCTCTTTCGTTACCACCAGCTTGGTAACACACCCATTTTCTGACAAATCCCGCCTCTTTCAGCTGCGATTGGCTAATAATATGGCAACTTCTGAGCTCGGATTGGCCGATCTTAGCAAAAGTAGCGGGGGCTAACAGCCAATCATCATCCAGATCGCATTGCTTTATTATATCACAGGAATCACTCACTGATTTCCTGACAGTCTGGCGGGTCATAAAAAAATTCAAAAGGGCCGGATCCGTCCCGCGGGCCGCTAGCTGAATAGGCCTGCTCTACAGTCCCTTCCGGCCTGACTCTGTGTAGTGGGAGAACCATAATGGGATGCAGTAAGTCAGTTTGCTCTCGATGGTGGAGTGGTAGAAGGTCACCAGCAGCTTAGCACTGAGGTGGTTCTTCCTGAGCACTTTCAGGAAGTGCAGACGCTGCTGTGCCTTTTCGATAACCGCCGTGGTGTTAGCAGTCCAGGAGAGGTCTGCGGGGATTGTGGGTGTGCACCCTCACCACATAGTCACCCTTGATATAGAGGGCGGAGGGATCTGCCCTGTGCATCCTGAAATTTTTTTAGAGCCAGATTTTTTGCCAAGCACCACTCAGACAACCGCAGGACCTAATCCCTATAGGGATTCCTATCATCTCCACTGGAGATCAGCCCCTGTTGTGTCATCAGCTAACTTAACTATGGTGTTGCTGATGTGGGAAGGTCTGCAGTCAGAGGTGTATAAGGTGAGCAGCATTAGGCTCAGCACACACCCTTGTGAGGAGCCTGTGCTCAGTGTCCAGGTGGAGGAGAGATGGGGTCCTGGTCTTACTGTCGGTTTGTGAGAAAGTGTTTGATCCAGGAGCAGGTGAGATGTGGGATTCCCGAATCAGACAGTTTGCTGACCAAGACGTCGGGGATGATGGTGTTTAAGGCTGTGCTGAAATCGATGAAGAGCTTTCCCAGTGCTAAAGGTGGCTCAGCGTGGTGTGAAGGGCGGTGGCTGGCGTCCTCAATTGACCTCTGTAGGCAAACTGGTTGGGTGTCAAAGGAGTGGGGGGCAGGCTTTAATGTGGTTTAGGGCTAGCTGCTCAAAGCACGTAGTGATGATGGGTGTGAGTACAACTGGGCAGTAGTATTTTAGACTATTTGTGGCAGACTTTTTAAGCATTGGGGTGATGGCGGCAGACTTCAGCCAGGCTGGGATGGTGACCTGCGTCAGGGAGAGGTTGAAAATTGTGGTGAAAACCTATGAGAGCTGGTCTGCAAAGGCTCTGAGTACCTTCCCCGGGACTCCACCTGGTCCTTTCCTGCGGTTCACCCTGCTGAGCATACGGTTAATGTCCTTCACCTGTACAGTCAGTGAAAGCCTGTATTTTTCCTCAGTCTTGCTAGTAGACCAGAGAGGCATCCCTGCTTTTGCTTGCTCTACCATCGCCGTCTACACCGCGCCATTCCATTTCTTATAACAGTCCCTGATTCAAAGACAGGGCTTGCCACAATAGTGACAGTTGCCAGGCTTTGAGCATCTGTCCCTACTGTCCCCTGTCCCTATGATGCCTATTTTGTAATGCCAACATTGCGCCCAGGGGGTACATAGGGAAACACATCGGCACTTTCCAGTTCTCAAATAGGATGAGAAGAGGCTTCAAGTAACAGTTTCACTTCTTGATAAACAGGATGCATCTGTGATGTGATCTATATATTAACCAGATGAGAGGGGAAGTGTATTGGCACTAGTAATAAGTATATTACAGAGTCAGCTGTTGTGGCCTCTAACGAGAGCAGCCTAAAGAAGAAGATTCAGAGTCATTTTGATGTGGAATGGTTAACTGAGAAACTTACAAATGTATACATTTCTTTATAGCGGCTGTAAATAGAACCAGGCATCAAGTCTCCAACACAAGTAGTTGCGGTCACCACCACTGTAAACACAAAAGGCAGACCCAAGTTTCTCTAGACCGGCACAGTTCATGACAAACCACTCTAATGAACTGATTTCTTAACAATGGAATTAGACGCGGTGATAAATCTGTTATATTCTTTCCTTAACAAAAACCAGGAACGCAGAGAAGTCTATCAAGTACGCACAACATCCTCACCAGATAATCTCACGATATCACGGTTACCACAGTTGGTAAAGTGTTTGCATTCTGAGAAAACAATCATGAGAAGATATGTGTGTTAATGTTAACTATTGCATAGTTAAACCAATTATCTCATACCAAAACATTACTTAATTTTTTTGTGTTGGGGTTGAGTGGCACCCACTGTAACCAGATTGCAAAGTGGCAGGCTTTTAAAGGAGGACCAACATCAGACCAACCTTCTAGTATATCAACCACGAGTAGAAGTATAACTGCATATTGCAATTGATATATTTCTTGAATATTTTAATTTCTGATTTGAACTTAATAAAGCTCAATTTTAATGTAATGGAAATTAGTTCTACACATGAACTTTAGGTAGGTCTTCGCCTGCTAAGGCAGGTTGCAGAGTCATCAGCTGGGTACCACCGATCCTTGACATTTCACCTCTTTGAACCCAGAACATCTCCTGGTGGCGGGGCAGCAACAGGGACATCTCCCTGTCACTCTCTGCAGCCTGCCCTTGTGCTACGTTTTGCCCCAGCTTACGTCCCTCCTCTTTAACCAGACCCAGGGGCGCAACTACTCACTTTTTGGGAGGTATTGACACATGTTTCCCTCTTCTCTTGAGCGGCGGAGGCTCAAGACGAGCTGTGCTTGAAGCCCTGAGAGGACGAGAAGTGATAGGTTGTTTGATCAGTGCTGTTATGTTTGTTAAGTCCATTTTTGGCCTTAAAAGCAAGCGTTAAAGATTTGAACTGAACACGAGCACCACAGGGAGCTAGTGAAGGTTCCTCAGCAGGCACGTGCACAGGTAGGGCTCAACCTCTGCAGAGCACATGCCCTTTTTCTAATTACACTCGGAAGCGCACTTTTTGGGGGGGACGTTTTAGTTTTTTTTTAAATAAATTAATGCTATTGGTAACCCTTTACGTCTGTTTGTCTTTTTAACAAATATTTAACCAATTAAAGGCATTAAAAAGCGAATCTCTTAGAACCGCTCAAACTGTCAGTCAAACCTCACAACTCCGCCCCCTGAGCGTCGCAAACTTACGTTTAAGAACAGAGTCATAGAGCAGAAGCAGATGAACGTCTTTGTCTTGTAACGGTAAAATATCTTGTTGTTTGAATAAGTGCAACGTTGTCTATAGTATGTCTATAAAGGTTCATATAATGCATTACTACACAGGTGTGATGTTGACGTCATGTGATGTCGTCGTTTTAATGATGGACAAATTGCACACATTTAAATTTTTTTATCATTATTTTTTTTGGTGGTGGAGGGGTTTGTGCAGGAGTTGGGGTGGGGGGGGTGCCCTTTTTTCAGTTTCAGCACATGCCCCTCAAAAGGTCTGTGCAGGACCCTGTTCCTCAGTAAAAGTGAGGTGTGAGTGAACTTAGGAACGTTGAACACTAACCTGGTCGCTGCATTCTGAATCAGCTGAAAATGTAGGAAATGTAGCTTAGTTGATTCTCCATCAGGATATACAGTCAAGGGATTATTCATACCCTTTTATTCCTGCAGCAAGTTTCTTCTTGGTTGGAAATGACACAGGCGTCTCCCAGAAGAGAATAAGACGATGTACAAGAGGCGTCACTGTGAAGAAAAATATTTCTCAGCTTTTCTTTACATTTGAACAAAAAGTGGCATGTCCAGCATTATTCATACATTTTGTAAACTGTCAGTGTATGGGAATAAATACCAGTGGATACCTGCAAAATGCTTGTCGGCAATTATAGGAAGCGTTTGATTGCTGTAAAAGCCAATAAAGGCTTTTCTATTGATTATTGAGAAGAGTATGAATCATGTTGGACATGTCACTTTTTGTTCTACCAAAGATTCATTGTTAAATCCTTTAAGTAGTTCAAATTGGGGCTCTTAGAATGTCCCGTCAGCATTGATACGTTTCAGTCCTTCCTGTTCAAACAAAGTGCTCTATGTTCGATTCAGTCAGCCCCGCCAGTGCATGCGTGTCTGCATTTCATGTGAATCAGAATTTTTTTCTGCTCCTACAACACACAGTGCGTAGTAAAAACGAAACGAGACAGGACAACGTTCAGTGCAATTTGACAATGGCTGCAGTATTTTGATTGGTACTTTATTTTAGCAGCAGAGAGGTGCAAAGATGCAGAACAGACTTTACAGAGATGATGGAAGGAGGGAAAAGAAAGTGTGAGAGGGGTGATTGAGGTGTTTGTGAGGGGTGAATGCTGGTGTCTTTGCGGATGCAGTGTGTGTATAAATGTCTGTGACGGAGGGGAGAGAGACTCCAATGATCTTCTCAGCTTTTCTCACAGCCCTCTTGTCAGGTCTTGCAGTTTCTGTACCAGGCTGTGATGCAGCTGCAGAGAATACTCTCTATTACCCCTTTCCCACTGCACTGGTTCCCGTGCCGGTTCTGTGCCGGTTCCCAATTTTGGAACCGGTGCCGCGCTTTTCCACAGAAAAAAAATTGGTGCCGGTCCCTAAAACCAGCACCGAACCGGCACCTAAACTCAGCTGGTCTCGTAGCGAGAACCCGTGACGTCACACACAGTAAGCGGAGAGACGGGTAGCTTTAGAAAAAATATGGCTGAGAGCCAAAGTCCGTTAATTTGGAGCGCGGAAGAAATTAAAGCTCTATTAGCTGTTTGTGGACATCAACGGAGACAGAGCAGAAACTGGAAAGCACAAAGAGAAATAACGGTCAAGCAGGAGTTCAGTTCGGCCATGTTTGTTTCTGTTTTAGT
>JBBJLR010063391.1:0-11265 GCA_037577145.1 Brachypetersius gabonensis
TCTCTCTCTCTCTCTCTCTCTCTCTCTCTCTCTCTCTCTCTCTCTCTCTCTCTCTCTCTCTCTCTCTCTCTCTGTCCCCTCTCCCCTCTCTGTCTCTCTCTTTGTCTCTATCTTCCCCTTTCCTTTCTCTCTCTCTCTCTCTCTCTCTCTCTGTCTCTCTCTCTGTCTCTCTCTCTGTCTCTCTCTCTCAAATTATAGCAATACCTGCAGATGTCTGATGCTTTACAGGCTAGTGGCCAGAAGACCTGTGGCAGAGACTAAAGTGCTGCCTCTCCTTCACAGTTTATTAAAGGGAATGGTGCTGTATCTTTTATGTATCTGAATAGCCTCAGGTTTGAAAAGAGGAAAGCTTTACAAAATGTTGCTATACTACCTATATAATCCTGCATACAAACTTTAAAAGAAGACCCTGGTGCCTGTGCAGATACCTTCACAGTATTTACATTTATTGGCTAGTTCATCAGACACATCTTCCATATGGGTGCTATTTGTACTTGTAGACAGTTGTTTGTTTCACTATTCATTAAACTACCTCCAATTCCCACCCTGCCCTTTAATGAAAAAGGATCACCACTGCTGACCAGGTATTATTTGACATGGTAAGTTAACGTGTGTGGGGCTGATTCAGGTGCTTAAGCACCAGCAGGTTCACTACTGGGTTGAGGATAATCAGAAACTGGACTAGAGGATGGCTAATGCAAACTGCATAGAAAAGGATATAAGGGGGACTTTTCCAAAATGTTAGGACATGAATTTTTATCATAAATTCAGAACAGTGAATGGATTGCAGGAACATGTTATAGTTTATGGATTTGGGTTGCTGCTGAAAACCATCAGTCCACAGTGAAATCACCTATGTTCCATTAATACCTGCAGTACATTTGAGTGTGGTAAAGTAAGGGCATGCACTAGTAAAAAAGGAAATTCCGCTGATTTCTGTCTTCATGATTAAATGGCTAAAATGTAAAGAAAGCGGTGTAAAATGCTAAAATCAAAATTCAGAGTCAGAATTGTACACAGCAGTAAAGCTTTACATAAAACTCACTGCAGGTTCACTGGTGATTTTGGTCAATAAAATTGCAATGTTTGCGTAATCATGAATCTTGATTGCTATCACTATAATTGTAAATAAGCTATTTTCTCTACAGTTTCCTGGCCACTCTGAATGACTTTATTTTCCCTTAAATTATGCACAAACACTGAGACTGTGAATTAAATGTGGATAGACTGTCTTGTTGATAAATCCCTTTGGAAATCTATATTGTTTGATTAAGATTTTGTTCAGATATTTCTGCTTTGGTGTTTGTTTGTTTTCTGTGTTTGTATTTATTCATACATTATTGGCTTTTGCTCTGAGCTGTTCATAACTGGGAACAAAGGGAAATTAAACTCTGGTGCTCTATAGCGTTTGCACTGTTTACTGCTGGCACTGGATGATAACAGTAATACATGGATGTGCAGTGAGGAAAAAACACATCAGTTCTGACTGAACGTCTCAGTACAGTTGCATGGCCACAAAACAAACATGTATCCAGCCTATCAGCTCCTATGAACATGGTTCAGCCCTGAGCAGATATTTGCATTCAGACATATCTATTAACATCAGATCTGTGTCACATTAAAGCAAACAATAGGAACTGTGCCCGTCCAACCTGGCAGTGTGCGCATAGCCCTAAATGGTTAAAGTTCATATTTAGACATTATTATCCACCAGCCACTAAAGAGTTTGGACTAAATGAATAAATGACCAGGTATCTACTTTTTAGGGAAAAAACGTTTAGGGAAAAAAGGATAATCTAAAGGTCTTTTAGGACTTATTTATACAAACATTCATTATCCCCATTATCATGCACCTTAAATGATGCATCAAATGATGCATCATCTCTTTTAAATGTTCTTTCTATGATCACGATTTGTTTAGTTTTGCTCAATTATGCAAAACGCAGTTGTCCCGCGGAAACCGAAACTCTGCTTTTAATGACTGTAAATGTTCGGCTGCATTTGAATGATTTCTGGAGATGTTAATTTTTTGTATTAAGTCTCTCCTGACACACTAAGCAATCCAACGCTGCAATTTGTGATGTGTAATCACTGCTGCTGTTAAACAAAGGGGAAGAACATAAATTGTTCCATGTCTTTAGGTTGCTGAACATACCAGAATGTGTGAGCTGTCTTCACTGTAGCCACAGTATGTTAGCAGATTTCTCAGCTGATGCCAGCTATGTTAATTAAAGGCCCATTCACCTGCAGCTAGCTGCTTTTGCAGAGCAGATGGGACCCCACTGGTGAGAAATCAGTCTCTTTCAGCAAAGACCTCAGCCAAGCAGGAAACAAGCCTACAGAACAAGTCTGATTAGGAATGAGCATCTCCACAGAATGAAATGCTGCCCTTCAAAAAGAACCACTCGGATGCATGATTGTCATGTTTAGAAAATAAAGTAAAACAAAAAGAAGTAAAACAAAATCTACAAGAAAGCAACTGGATGCTATAACAAGAAAATGCAAAATGCTGTTACAACAGTGAGCGAGTGATTTCAGAAAATTCAGTCTAAGCTGGAAAATGTGGAGAAGCACAGTCCAGTCACTCTGGATGGTCTTTGGACAGTGAAAGTAGTAAAAATGTCCTTGTGATGTGGAAATGCCCTTAGATAATCAAAATATTAAAGAATTGTGATGACTGCAAGGAACAGACAGGACCAGAAAACATCTTGAGAAACAATGCTCTTCCTGACACAAACGAGCTTTAATACTCGTGGTTGGACAGAGAGATACCTCCCACCCTGAGGTAATGAACCAGAGGGAAAGCCTCTAGACACTCAGATAACTGTGTTTAAACTGCAAGTTAAATAATATACTTATTTCTTCACATATTTTGGCTGGAAATAATAGGAAATATTTTTTTTTGCTAGGTGATATCTATGTAGTTAAAGATAAACAGTGGATGGCTTAGTCACTCATAATAATTTTGTATTATAGCAAAATCTTGATTCCATGACCTCCCTAAAATTGCCCCTTAGTTTACAAGTGACCTACGCCTGGAAAGACTCTATAAAAGATCTGGTCTCACTGTCTACCATGAGGCCTTTAAAAAGGCCAAAGGACAATATTATTCCACCCTCACAGCTGACAAGGAACCCCACCCCAGAATGCAACTCTCATTCATAAACCAATTACTTTGCCCCCTTGAAGTCTCCCACCACTTCCAAAGTAGACTCTAAGCTCATGCCACACACCACTTCCCCCCCAACTCTCATCCTGTCTTCAGGATGCCCTGCTGCCTGTTGTATTCAGGATGCCCTTCTCCCTCAGTGCTGCCTTTCCTGCTTCTCCAAACTGGATATTTCTCAAGTCATCAAGGTGATCATTCAAGCCATGGCCTCCACCTGTCTGCTGGACCCCATGTCCAAAACCCTGGTTAAGACATGCATAACCAGCCTGTGTCCCTGGACCTCTCAGCAGTCTTTGTAGAGTTTCTCTTTCTATCCTGTCTAAGTACTTTGGCCTCACTTGTGCGACGCTCTCTGGTTTCAGTCAGGCCTCTCTAACAGGACACATTATTTCACCAGTAGACACTCATGGATCTGTCTTAGGACTTCTCCTTTTTATTATGTACATGCTCCCCCACTTTGGGATTAGCTTCCATTGCTATACTGATGATATGCAGCTGTATCTCAGCACCAAACCCTACAATCAGCCCACACTTTCATCTCTTGTTGCTCCAGAAAGTGAGTGCATTTCTCCTTGATGTGGCCATCTCACATCAAATCCAACACTAAATCTCTACCACCTTAAGGACATGTCTAGAGTCTAGCCATCAGTCTCTGACTGAGCAGCTGAAGCCCTCATCTATGCTTTCATTACCTCCCACCTGGTCTTCTGTAATGGACAGCTGTTGGGTCTATCCAGCAAAGCCTGGACAAGCTCCATATGTCCTGGCAGCACATCACATCTACACTCCTGTACCTTCACTGGCTCCCATATCTCACACAGAATCCTCTTCTTGTCCTACAAATCACTCCATTCTCTTGCTTTCCAAAACTCATCAGACCTGCTTCCATTCTACACCCCATCTCTCACTCTGCAATCCACAGACAAGGGCCTACTATCTCTCTCCCACACTAGACTGCCTTTGGGGACAGAACCTTCATTGCTGCTGCCCCCAATATCTGGAACTCACTCAC
The DNA here is from genome assembly GCA_037577145.1 of Brachypetersius gabonensis. Taxonomy (NCBI): domain Eukaryota; kingdom Metazoa; phylum Chordata; class Actinopteri; order Characiformes; family Alestidae; genus Brachypetersius; species Brachypetersius gabonensis. The sequence continues at coordinate 4,182 of JBBJLR010063391.1, forward strand.
CCCTGAGATCCACAATGCCCTGTCACTAGACATCTTTAAATCGTGTCACATTTTCTCTAAGGCCACATATTCTTTAAGGTCTCGATGTAAAGCGAGCTTGAAAGGTGCCAGATAAATGTATTATTTTACAAGCTCTAGGCCTAAGTTATTATTTCACAAGCTCTAGGCCTGCAAGTCCTACCATGTTATATTAACCACCAACATAATTAGGAAGTGACAGAGGAATCAACAAACACATTTTTGATTTACAATGAGCAGGACTGATTTCATCACTTTTGGCATTCTAGAGGTTCTAGACATGTCACTGACTGTGAATAACAATGGGAGTCTAACCACTGGGTTTATATCAGATAGTAAAAGAGCAGCAGTTCTGTGCAAAGAATCTATAATGCAGGAATCACCCTAGAGACCCTTCAAACAATATATTACATATCTGTTGCAAACTTCAATAAAATATGGAATGTCTTTTGCAAGCTTTTATTATCTACAAAAACAGAGGACCCCAAGAAGGCCCGCAGGATGCAAATGAACTCAAGAAAATGACGGGCAGAATGCCATCAATGAATGAAAATGGCATGAAGCAATTATCTGCGCTAATGAACCACTTTTGGTTCACCAAAGAATTTGAGCATGAAGAACTTCCAAAAAATACAAATGTTCCACACCAGTTTACATTTTTACATTCTTTCCAAGAACCTTTATATTTAAGAATAAGACCCAAGGAAGGACCTACAAAACAGCAGTAAACATTCTTAGTTGTATTTCCTTTCCTTGCATTTATTTTTAGCGTTGGTGAAAAAAACCCAAATGTTTGTCCTTTTGACTGACAGTTTCTAAGAGTAAATTATGGTTGGAAATTTAAATGTGTGCTGTTGTAAATAGCGGGATACAATCAGTGATGTACTAGTTTCATTCCTAGTTCTTAATATTTATTCAGTCGAGGTCTAAACACGTGTGGAGCTGGCCTCTTACCTCAGAGTGAGCAGATGTTCTTTACTTTTATGCCAGTAGCCTCTGCTCATCTTCACAGACTGTTGCTGTGGCAACTGCATCCTCTAAATGGTGTTGTAATAAAGACAGATGCAACATTGAGCAATCTAGGAGAAAATGCTTCACTTTTGTGTGGCAGCACCTTCAGTCGTGTTGAAAGTGGTGATTTAATCACCAAGAGAGAGAATACTGTTATATTTCATTCTGATGAAGAACACGAATCTGAACGCCCGCATACAAATTTATAAGCCACGTGTACTCCTGCAGTACCTGAAAGCACCACATTCTCACAGTAAGGCCGGTTAAATTGAAAGAATGTTTAGGCTTTGAAACAAGCTTTTAAATTGCTCTGTACACTGTAAAATGTTATTTGAACAGAATCCAGATTAGCCCACAGAGTCTTAATTTATACTGCGATTGCTTTTGAATTGAATTATTTATACTTGAAAGTGTATGTTTTTGTGGGAAAGTATCACAGTTTGTGAGAATTTATTTCTTAAAATAAAACAATATAAAATAATTTCAGAGCAGAGAGTCCTTTCTTTATATAGTGTCTTAGTACAAACACATGCATATCAGGCGATGTATTTGTGAGTGTGTCCGCCCTGTGATAGACTGGTGACCTGTCAATTGTGTTTCTCCACATTTCCCTGTATAACGGCTGGGATAGGCTTCAGCAATCTCTGGTTTGGATGAGCAGTTCAGATGGATGGATGATGCCCTGTATTGCATATGAACTGTGGTTTGGTAGTAAAATCTCTTTTGTAGGTGGTGGCCTGTTGTCCTGATATTCTCAGGCAGCCCACCATCTCAAACAAGTAGCCCTGCAGGGAAAAGGCTGTGCGCTAAGCGTATGAGGAATAGTAATATTAGGTCTTTCATGATCTTGACATTTTAGCAGATGTGGATTGTCATTAACATTTTAGTTGTTTATTTTAATCACTTTAGTACAAGCTTAAAACATCTAAATGTCAGCTTCCTTACCTTCTAGTTCGTTTAACTCATTAGCTGCCTGATCGCCTACTCAAAACACATTACTGCAGCTGTGAAGGGGATCGGTCCCTTGAGCTTCACGTGATCACTTTAACAAATGGATTATGGCAAACTGAAGGAAAGAAATGTCAAATTCTGCTTGCTGTGTTAATGTTTTCTTGGCTTGAGCTTTTGCAGTTTAATTGAGCTGATATTCAGTAGGAAATGAGATAGCAATCTTGACATAATGATTCTTGAACAAAAGCGAATTCTTGGATAGAATGGACTAAAGCAGGTGTGTCTTATCCAGACGGGCCGGTGTGGCTGCAGATTTTTGTTCCAAGCAAGCAGATGCTCACAAGAAGACTGTCTGAAGACTGAGACCAATTGGAATCAGGTGTGCTCCCGATTGTTTGTACCAAAAATCTGCAGCTGCACCATCCATTTGTTAATAGCTGTCCCTCTATTGGAAATGCAAGATGCAATTCAGTTAGTTACTTTTATTAGGTTTCCACAGGGCTTAGCTAATAACCGTTCACACAAAAGAAAAATGGATTTTCAAGAACATTTTGCTCCTGGCATGCATAGAGATTAATTTCACAAAATTAGAAGCAAGATGACAAATGCATTATTGTGGTAAAAAAAAAAAAGAGTATTATTTCATTCGAAAATGAGTGTGAAATCCAATGATCTCCTGCAGTTATGCTACTGTTTAGTTTTCCAGCCCATCCTTGGAAATGTAATCTTCCCCACCAGCCAGGACTTACATACGCAGACGGTGAAATTAGATGCTGCCGTGACATAATGTATTAGAATGTGCAGCTATTCATTTCTATATACACATACATTGTTTTTACAGAATAATTAAATGACATTTAAATGCCATTAAGTAAAAGAGATACTATTACATACCATTAAATGAGTTGATCTCCCCTAAGGGGAAAAATCCTCATTCCTTGGGGTGGAAAATTAAGAGAATCTAAAAGTATGTGCAGATTTTTTTAAACAGTCTTTTATAACAAATATATATGGTAATCATTTCTTACAAAAAAAAGTCCCACTCATAGAAGAGTACTTGGTTTCTTCTTTTCTTCTTTATCTTGCACTGGAGTTAAAGAGACCAGGATTCTTTTGTACTCATAAATGTTTTGTACTCATTATAAATCGTTATGAATGTGTTCATAAACTGTTAAACTGTTATCTGATATGCATAACATTGTCACCAAAAAATTACTTTAACCATAATTACTTTATTTGTCTGCTTTGTCTATGCTGTTTGTGTTAAAAACTGCTTGTATATTTACGTCCATGAAGATGCTGAGTTCGTGAACTAAGAAATCCTTGCACTCAGACTTTTATTTTAAAGCTCAAAAAAGTTGTAATATCAGACATCTTTTTTTTTTGCTACTGTTTATACACAATTGTAAACATGTACTATTCATTCATTCATTTTCTGTAACCACTGAATCTTTACTAGGATCACAGGTACCCGGAGGCAAGGACTCACCTTGGGTGAAGTGCCAGCCCACCGCAGAGATATATAAGTGTATAGCTATGGACATATATATAACTATGGAAAAAAAAGTAAGAGACCGCATTATTTTTTTCCTGTTATTGCTTTTGCAATTTGTGTGCATGTGTCTGTGTAAAATGTGCATGTCACTGTTTTTTTATACACTATTGCTCCCAGACTGAGTGCTTTGTGTTAACAGTATGGGTCTCTTTGGACTGAAGTTCCTCCGGGGAGTCCTAGGTTTTGTGTGAAAAACCTAGGTATTCCTGATACAACACCTTCTTGAGTCTGAGTATTGTGAGCCTGGACTGTGATCTGTGAAAGTTTATACAGTATGCATACAGGTGCAAATTGTACAAACAGTGAGCAGAAGAAAGGGAAAAGTGGTCTCTCTCTCTCTCTCTCTCTCTCTCTACAAATCAGATGCCTTTAAAGTGAAACTCAACTAGACATTTCAGCGTCTGGTCAGTGGCACCAACTGGACAATGGAACTCAAACAGACACCTAGCAACTAAATAAAATCAATAAATGTAAATTAGCAAGACAGCTCCCATGAACACACAGGGCTACAGCATCAATGAATTCAGTTCAGGGCAGATCTACAGTCTGAAGTCGTTGGGCAGTATCCTCTGCCTTCCTGGAGGGAATCGCCGGTGGAAATTGATGGATCCTCAATAAACACCTAAAAACATTTCTGAGCTCAGAGGCCTGGCTTCACCCTTTCTTCGAACTCTAAAATTTCCTCTACAGCTGCAGCAAAGAAACATGAATGAGGAGATTGCATATATTTATGTACAGGGATGTAGTAAATACATGATGAAAAACAGGGATTTAAATCAAAGATTTGCTTTGTTTCAGATTTGTTTACAAATGTCGTACATTGTAGGGTTTTTTTTGACCAATTTAACAACCAAAGCCCACCTTCTAAAAACAAACTGTATGTGTGAGGACAGTGACTTTTGTGGTGGGTGGGAGTCACTGACTTGTGTTGGTATGTAACTGGGAAGGCTGAATGGAGTAAACATATGCCTTAAAAATAAGTTAACTAAAACAAACTAAAAAGTGAGGATCTATTAATATTCAGCAACTTTTAGACACCAAACATTCTTGACTCATCAGCTGCATTTGGGGTAAGTTAGATTTAGAAAATTGTGCAAATTAGATTTTTGGCGAACCATTCCTTAAAGCCTCTTCTTGCTAAACTCACGATTTTCTCTTGCTTTGATGTTCTCATATATTACCATCACAAATGGATAGTGTTATGTAAGAATTCTGTGAAATGGGTCAAATTACACACAGCTCATTTGCTTACTTGTCTTCGGCTGTCGCCCTTGATGTGGGGCTTTTTCATCATGTTGGTCTAAGTTGCTCCTTTATAGTGATTTTGGAGACGGCATTACTACTTCAGGCTCAGTCGCGTGGCACAATTCAAATGATTGACCAAAAGCTGACATTTACTGCCCAGTGTATCAGTGTTGGGCAGCCTGTCTGCTCTTATCTAAAAGCAGAAGTAGAATGACTGGACCATGGAGCGTGTAGAAATGGGATCTTCACAGCTGTGGCCGTGCTTTGTGGTGGTAAGTGAGCCGAGGCTAGTGTGTCTCTGCCTGTGTGTGTGTGTGTGTGTGCAACCTGAACTGCTTGTGTGGCCTGCACAGTTATCTGTTTGTTAATGGTTGTTGTGATATAGCTTTTGCAGTATCAATATTGCAGAAAGCCTCAAAATACAAATGAGCCTCCCTAACCAGGCACAATGGTTGTCATGAGCATCCTGGTCAATCTCATCTGTGGCCGTTGCAAGGTATTCATGCAATCTAGCAAAAGTAATTACTGCAGGCCACTCTTTGACTGTGAGCCATGTTTGGACCACCATTCTATTTTTAATATATCATAACAATGTATAACAATACACACTGTCTTGCCTTGCTGTCTGTTTTTACCTGAATGAAAATGTTAGAGCTAGGCTGATGAATTTTCTCTTTCGGGGTTCATGGGCCCTCTAAAGTAACTGTCAGATTCAGACAGAGCCTAGGGTCATTGGATAATGGCTGACATTCACATCTTTGCCAGAATCCAGCATTAAGTCATGCCCCATCCAGTGTCCTTTTCACTCTAAGACACTTTCATTTGAAATTCAAATCCTGAAGCAAAATAGGCAAATGCAAAATTGGTTTCATTAAATCTTACAGTGATTGTTGTAGATCCCACTCAGAAGATTCATAGTTTAATTTAATACTGGAATGCAAACTGCTTCTGTTGAACCATTAACCAGCCAACACCCAGCCAGAGGAGTGTGTGCAATTAACCCTGCTGATTAGTTTGGCCAACATTGAGATCTGAGCTCGTATGGTTATAAGGTTATAAGTTTTCTTCATGTCTGTGACTTTAGCTGTATGGCAATAGCTGCAAAAGCAGGCAGCAGACTTTATAAGACTGTCATGAAAAAGTGCCTCAGTAAAGTGATTCATCGCTATGAGAGAGAAGATTCAGCGTTTAATTGATCTGAGCTAAAATGGTCAATGTCATGGAAAACTGAATTTTACTTTTATTTAATTACATTAAATTGCATTAATAGCTGCTTTTAATTCACATTTATGTCCCAAAAAAACCCACAGACTTGCATATATTAATGTTTGCCTTTTCAAGCTACAGCAATTTAATTGTTAATAATGTTTCCACTAGTATCTAATGTAAATATTTGAATGTTTCCATTAGACTTTCTGTTATGGAACAAGATGATACCTTGTTTCCTTTTAGACATGGTTTACTCTGCCATAGCACCACCATTTGTAATATTGAACAGTTTCACATGAAAACGCTATAGCTCATAGGGTAGATTTTATGCTAGAAGACAACTTACAAATAACAAACCTGCCAAAAAGAACTATAAGACCTATAGAACATAACTTTGAGAAATATAATGTCAGTCGGTTTGTTCAGGTTTTTAGTTTTTTTAGGTTTGACTTGATGATTCCAGCTTATGATAGTTATCCATAAGTTTTGCTACTGATGCACTGACAAAGGTTTACTCTGTCCATCATTTCCACATGAATTAAATATATACACTACTCACAATAAGTTAGGGATATTGTTATTTACAGTGCTTGTCCTATTTGCTCTGAATTTTAATGAAATAAGTAAAAGTTCCCTTTGAAATTACTAATTATGTATGAGAAGAAACATAATTTTCATTAGTTTAATATTTATTACCCTAAAAAAATAGACAATAACAGGGACAGCCCCAAAAAACAAAAATTGACAATGTTAATAGCGAGTGTTTCCACCATTTGCCGCAATGACAGCTTAACAGAGACGTATCATGTTCCTCACTAGCCTCATGATGTTATTCTGATGCTATACTCTTCCACAAGTGCTACACACAGTTCTGCCAGGTCACGCGGTGATGGGGTACGATCATCCAGTCTCTGCTTCAACTGGTCCCAGACGTGCTCTATGGGGTTCAGGTCACGGGACATTGAGGCACTAATTTCCTGAAGTCGAACTGTGACAGTATTGCGGAATTGGGGGATGCTGATGGGTTCTATGATGTCTCTGAGGTAAGAACGTGCAGTGACTGAGCCGTGTACAATAACCAAATCTGCTCTGCGC
>JBBJLR010063430.1:0-11264 GCA_037577145.1 Brachypetersius gabonensis
CCGATCTATACATACATACATATATATTAGTTATTTGCAGGGGGTTCTGCAAACGGTTCTACTAAAATACTAAATGAATACCTGTAATGTTTATTTTCTACAGGTTTTATTACTAAATTAGTTAGTTTTCTCTGTAACTATATTGCACACAGAACTCATAGGTGCTTCAGGGCTCATTTCACTACATATTGTACTTGTATCACTGTATGTGGCAAGTAGTCTTGAATCTTGAATATTGAGACAATAATGAACCTTTCTGTCTTAATTTGTAAAAAAAAAAAAAAAGTTATGAATTGTGTCCTGAACCAAATTCCGAGTCGACTATATTGTTACACCAGGCTGTGAAAGGCTGTGCACGCTTTGTTATTTTATTATTGCTTAGTAAATCTATTCCGGCCTGTGGTTCATCAAGTAAAAATCTACATAAAGACCCCACAGTGAAACACACCCAATTTCCCACAGGTTATAAAATCACCCAGGTGTGTTGTTTCTCCCAGAGCTGTTTTATTTCATTCTTTTGATTCTCCTTGTGTTGGAAACCAGAAAGCATGAGCCCAGTGTGTAGGAGAAGGAGAAGGAGAAGAAAAAAAAGACAAAACACACAACACAAGACCCCTCCCCCAACCCATGTGTGATAAACACTCTGGTAGAGAGAAGGCCGAGCCCCACTGTGAACACACACTGAGTAAATGATTCATCTCCTGTCCAACAGACACACACAGTCTGCTCAGACCCACCTTTCCACTGTCAGGCGGCACCTTCAGAGAGAGAAAAGTAAAGACACACATTTATTAACTCACTTACTGCCACATTATGGCATGACCCAGTGCCTTAAAATCAACAGGGGAAGATATTTAAAAAAAAAAAAGCGATATAAAGATGATTTTCAGTGATTTTAGAAACAATGTAAAAGCTAGTTTGGTCTGCTTTGGATTGATGCACATTTTGGAAAATGATCTACAGTAATTATTCAAAATATTTCAATGTAAGAACCCACCTTTTCTTTATTGGTCTTTTGGGGGGAAAAGCAGAGAGCATAGAGACAAAGTCTTATTGGCCATATTATTCATAAAATAGATATTAACAGCCATGTTATATGTTAGAATTATATAGAAAATATAAAAAAGTATGTATATATATGTCTTTGTGATATACATAACAAAGGCCTTGACTACTACAAGTTTTAATGATCTATAGAATATATGATAATATGCTTATCTAGGTTACTAAGTCTTCTATTAAGTCTAAACATAAAAACCCACCTTTTCTTTATCAGTCTTTTGGGGGAATAAAAAAGAGCATGGAGACAAAGTCTTATTAGCCTTATTACTCATAAAATAGTAATTCACAGCCATGTTATATATTTGAATTATATATAATATGTTGCCTCTATCATATGTATGTATATATAATACGTTTTTGAGATTTATGTAAAGGGTTTGGGCTACTACATGTTTTAGTGATATGTAGAATATATATTAATATGTTTATCTAGGTTACGTTCTATTAAGGTTAGAAATTTATCTAAGCGTAAAAACCCACCTTTTCCTCATCAGTCTATTGAAAACAATGAGAGAAAGCATAAAAGAAAATTAACCAACCAAATGAAAACGGGGTGCGGGGGGGGCTTCTAAAGCCTTTAGCATTGTATAAATCCGGTGCACATACAAAATCCACACCTTATATTAAACAATAAAATAAAAATAAAACAAGCAAACATGTTTTTCCCTCAAACATTTTATCATATCGTTTCTTTTGCATGTGCACACCAGCGCCAAAGGTCCTGAATGAAGGGTAATCAGACAGCAGCGGAGATGGACACGGTAAAGAAACATCAGCCTGCGATTCATTAAAAAAAAACAACAAAAAAACCCCCAAATGTTCACACTGGCCAGTGGTGGCTTTACTGTACTGCGAGTTCAGAGTTCAGGCTGAATTCAGGCCGTGCTGTGGGAACTCACACTGGAGGAGTGATCCAGTGTGGTGAATGGAGAGTATGAGGGAGGGTGTGTGTGGGTGTTGAATGAGTTAAAGGAGCAGTCTGGCAAAAAATATAATCCATGCAAGATCCTACTTCTGACAAATGTAGTCGATCAATCAAGGCAGACTGCATCCCGGATCTATGAGCCAATTATAAATTTACACTACAGGCCAGAAGTTTGGGCCCACCCTCCGACTAACAAACAAACAAAAAAAAAAAAAAAACACTTTCTGTCAAAACTGTATTACAAGGAAACATACTGGTTTTGAGGTGTAATGTAACACAGACTAAGTGCAGTTTAATGGGTGTGAATGTACAATTCTGATCAAAAATAACTGCTGGACAAGATACAGTGGGTCTGTGGAACTGGAGTTAGAAAAAATTGAATAAAAAGGAAACCACTTAATCAAGTCTAGGAGAGAACGTAGTTTGAAGTGAGTGTGTGATGATTTATTACTATTACCAGCTCCATTAGCCTCAAATCTCAGATAAGAAAGAGAAAGAGAACTTAAGCCAAACATGTCCTGGCTGATCGACTTCATTTGGGGAAAATTTCAAACTTTTCGCTGAACTACTCCTTTAAATCAACAAAGTCACTCCAAGTAGGAAAAACACACCAGACAAGGCTGTTTGCTAGACACTGGGGCTGTGATGGTGTGTATTTGAATGTGTGTGTGATTCTCAGAGTGGAAGAATGAGGAGATGGAACTGAAATCGTTGTCACTTCAGACCAACCACAAATGGAGATGCTCAAATTCCCTTTAACAAACCTGAACCAACTCCTCCCCTTCCTCCTCCTCTTCCTCACTGTCGAAGAGCTGAGATGGAAGGAGGGAGGCAGAACACACACTTCTGTCAGCCGACCACTAGAGGGTGGTCTACACACACACACACACACTAATTTTTTATCTCTCACCAGGAACAGAACTTCGCTACTGGACACTGAGTAGGAATCAGATCACATGTAAATCCAGTAGAGGGGGCCGAGGAGCTCAGTCCAGAAAAACCAGGAACAAACCAGTATAGATTTCATAAACTGGTTTTCAACCATATTTCTATTAAAACATTATTGCTCAAATGTTCCATTTAACTTCTCACATAGTGTTCACTAAACTTTATATAACTACACATCACAGAGGATTTTAGATTCTACTTTGTGGGTTTTTTTTTTTTAACTTTTTTTAAAAACAGAAATTTTTAAATAATACACAATAAACTGGTGATAAAATACTGATTTTGAATATGGCAAGTTATCTTCCATAACTTGACATTCAATTCTTGTTCAAACATTTTATTAGAACTTCTGGACATTCATTTTATCACACAGTTATTCTAGTAACACATTTCAAATAGGTTGGACAATTTTATTAGAATGTTATTAGAGACTTTTTAAAAAAAAGCTGCATTCTGGATAATAATTTGATTATAATGTTATGTTATCATCTTAATAAAACATTCTAGCAATTAATGTATTAGAATATTATTATTCTAAATATGAATTATTTAATTAACTGGATCATGCTCTGGATAATTATTTTAATCAGACCATTATTATAGATGTTTATTTTATATAAGTTTCATTCTGGAGAGTTATATGACTAAAACTTCATTCTGAATATTAATTTTATAATGGATTTCTTCATTGTTCTGCATCTTTCTCTATTATTTTAGAATCTTCTACAGATCTGTTCATCTGGTCAGCTCACTTTAATGCTACAAACTACTTAATTTACACATTTATCTGAAAGCTGCTTTGATGTACCATTGTATTATATTGTAAAATATACATTTCTTAGCACGCTTTCCTATTCTATAGCTGTAAAACTATACATAGAAGTGCACACGGATGAATATAGTGCAAAAGTCCTGAGCCACCCCTCATTTTGCTTGGAATCACCTTGTATTGACAGGTACAAAACCCTGTCTGTCAATCTTTAGCATATTGAGTATATTTAATTAAAGAAGAAGGAACTTTGGAACAGACTGCAAAAAGCCTAAATATACAAGGTGTCTAAGTAAAGAGCAACAGCACCACCAGTATACTGATCATCGCCTGATCATCTGGAATCATCTGCACCTGTTTCATTTACATTTATGGCATTTAGCAGATGTTTTTATTCAAAACGACTACCATTCCCCAACTACAGGGGCAGTCTCCCTGGAGCAACTGGGACAGGAACCCAGTGATGGCATGCTGAAGGCAGGATTCAAACGCATGACCTCTCAGTCCAGAGTTCAGAGGCAAGTATCCTACCCACTAGGCCACCAGCACCCCTTTCTTCACTGATTCACTGCTTGTTCTTCTGGAATGATTCATAGGTCACTGTGTGTCTTAAACAAAATACATCCCTCTGAACTTGGTCAGGTTCAGGGACTGAACTGAGAAAGAGAGTCTTTAAAAGTCCCTCAGGAAGCCTGGAGGACTGTTCCTGAAGACTCCATTAAAAATACAAAAATGTATGCAACTTTGTAAGAAAAATATAAAGAAATGAGAGGTGGCTTAAGACTTTTGCACAAGACCGTATGTGCAGACCCACCTTAACAGTGCTGCAGTCGCGCTACAGAGGGAGAAAACAGAAAGAGCACAACTGTAAACATATAAGATAAATAAAATCAACCACGCAGCTGCTGATCATATCTGGAGCAACAGCACAGGTGACAACAGGTCACAGCAAAGATGTTTAGGGTGTAAAATGTCCCAAATATTAATTACAAAACACAAAAAAGTCAAACATTCAAGGTGAAGATCTTGGTCAAATTAATCACTTTATAAAGCAGTTACTCTGATTTCCTCCAGCACTTTAATGAAAAACAAAGAGGCGGATAGGAAATCCTGTCACTGTGTCTGTGTGTGTGTTGTTTTCAGAAGCACTTTCATCTAGTGATGCCACTGTGTCTCTCTGCCTCCAGAGTGTGGACACACACTCCAGTTCACTAATCCCACTGTAATCAGCCCTCAACACAACCTTCTCTCACACACACACAGCTTAGCTTTGTGTCTTGCACATGCACATATACTGCAAATTCACACACTCCCCACACATAAAATGCAAACCCAACTGTACACTTGCATACAAAGTAGATACACATACATACACACACACACACACACACACACACACACACACACACACACACACACACACACAAAGATGCTCCTGCAGCACATACACACATCCCACATACATACGAATAGACACAAACACATACACACATTCACACAAGGATAGCACATGCACATCCCACATACACACACACACACCTTCATACTTACATACACACACCACACATATTCCCAGTCACACAAGGACCGCACATGCACCGCCCCCCGCATCGAAACATTGGTTTATTGGCAAAAAAGTCACCAGCATGGATTTTGAACCAGCAATGTTGTGAGTCCCTGCACTCATTTTGAGTTAAACAAACGCTCATCTGTTTTATTACTGACCTGAGCTTTAGTGTCTTGAAGTCTGTTTATGAGTCTGCTGTGTTTTGCTCCATGTTTGTTTCTTTGCATTTGTTTTTTCTATGCTTATTGTCCCTTTGTGGCTGCCTTAGCCAACTTGACCACAAAAATAGAGTTTTTAAGTGATCAATATTCAGCCCCTGATGAAGCAATCAAAAAACTGAATATACACGCACTGCAAGGGATATAAACAGACGTCTAATCACAATTCAATGTGGGCTATGATGAGAATTGGTGAAATAAAAGGAATAATAATAAATAATACAATAATAAATTGCTTCCACAATCATACTCAAACACTACAATAACATCAGTAACATTGCAAAACTAGTACTAACACTAGAATACTAGAGTACACACTAACGTTAGACCAACAGTAGAATAAAACAAGTAACACTAGAAACTAGAATAACACTAGAAATAACACTAGAGGGCTCTGTACAAAAGAGCTTTGTTCATTTTAAGTCAAGTTCTGAATCTTCAAAAAGCACTAAAGCACTACACTAAACCCATCTGACCCACCTGCTCCACTTCGGCAGCCACCTGTCAGTCAGAGCGAACAGAGAGGTGACATTATAAGAGACGATACAAGGTTTAAATGATCTATCAGCACTGAGAATATTCTCATCTTAATGAAACGAGACCTCTACTAACATTAAAACACCTGTCTTTATCTTTTAGAGACTATTTAAATTAATAAGACACTTTTCACACTCTCTCTCATGTGAGCACACACACACACACACTCACACCCACCTCCACCTCTTCCTCCTCCTCCTCCTCAGGGTCCACCATCTCATTTAGCTTCAGCATGGAAAAAATAACACTTTAAATGGTTTCTATGACTAAAGGATTCCTCACAAAAACTAGACAAGCTTTTAATTTTCCAGATGTCAATAAATTAATTCAGAGCAGTTTAATGTGAAACCCTTGGTGGTGAATGGAACCAGACATCTGCCTCTAAAATCTCCCTCACAAAACGTTCTTCCACGAAATGGTTATGGCTGCACCGTCTGAAGCCTGAGATGTCGTTACACCACATTTTTTCAGTCCTAAAAATAAAACCCATTTGGTTTGGGTGAGAAATACATTGAGTGTCACTGGGGTTTGATGGTGAAAGAAAGAGCTGTATTTTGGTTGGACACATCTGCTTCCATTCACCACCACTGTAAAGAAATCAGAGTCTGTAAGTTTCTCTACAATGAGCCTTTTCATACCAAACCCACTCTGAAAGACTAACAAACAGACTGATGAAATACGCAGAAAATGGAATCTACTCTAATTTTGAAGACCAATAATATCAGCTGATATGATTTAAGAAGGTTCAAAATGATACCGGTGCCAGAGGTCTTTACTGACTAATCTCTCTCTTTTTATATTTTTAACCATAATGTTGTTTTATCTTCAAGCTAAGCAGCTAAGATCTGAGGGAAGCCCTCACGGAGGATTCCTTAAAAACAGATATGTTTTACGGAAACTCAACATTAGCCGATTTTATCAGCCCAAATTAGCCAAGCTCTAATAAACACTCCTCTATTCTATAGAGGGTCTCTGTTCTACTTCTAGAACAACAAACTGCACTCTAGATCCTGTTCCATCATCCACTTCTACACACCAACACACTACAGAGTGTAAATCTCTGCTCTCTGATTCAATCCGATTACGAAGTGATTCAGTGCTACATGACTGGATTTGAATCAATTATTCTGATATGATTTTGAATTACTTTTGAAAATATACTGAATTCACAAAATATTTTTTGTATTTAATTTGAATAAAGACAATTTTTTATTTTGACCACAAAAACTGAGTGCAAACTCATTTAATATCATAATTGATTAAAAATTCTGAAATTAATTTAGTTGAAATGTTGCTTGCAGTTTTACACCCATTAAAAGATCTGTGGGATTAACACACACTGTTCATACCCTTGCTTCCTCCGTAGCAATCTGAGGAGAAAAATGCAAATATTATCGCAAATTTGTTCCACTGGATGCATTAAATGCTCCGGAAAGAGAGAAACAGAGCTCAACAGAACACAAATTTTAAATCTGCCCCTGACATCTGCAGTGTTTAAAATCTGAACAGTGAAAACATTCAATAATAAAATTATATGTATCATAACTTTTGTTTTCTAAATGTTGTCAAATTTTTCAAAGATTTATGTTCTGTTATTTGTCTGTTGTTATATCCAGGTTGTGGTTGTGGTTGTGTGTGTGTGTGTGTGTGTGTGTGTGTGTGTGGGTGTGGGTGTGGGTGTGGGTGTGGGTGTGGGTGTGGGTGTGGGTGTGGGTGTGGGTGTGTATACATATTGCTTTGGCCCTTGGTGCATAATGTACCAGTTTACTCTCTTATATCCAGCTTCCAGACATACTCTAAAATAAGACTCTTTCTGACTCTTTCCCGAGAACTCTTTCTGTGATTTTGAAAAACTGCTTATTTTTGATCTGCATGACAAATAAATGTGGAATACACACATATCAGTGTGTGTTGTGGGTGTACAGGTGTCTCAGAATCTGTATGCAGGGCACAGACTGAGCCCCCATGTACCACTGGCCCAAATGAGAATAACCCCAGCTACACACACACACACAGAGAAAACCAGCCCATCCATTAAAAATGAAAGAATTCCTCTCTCACTCTTTCCTCTCGGGACAAGCTCGTCCTTCTTGCTGTGTTATCCTACCTGTTTGGCTCCCATCGACTCGAACATCTTCTCCAGCTGAACTCGCAGCTGCTGCACGTTATTCATCAGGACACATGGCTGGAGTTGAGTAAACGAGGGAAGAAATAAAAAGAAAAAGACATCAATAGAAAGAGTTTCCAACTCTCCAAATGTTTTAAAATAACTACTTCTGTGCAATATGTAAGCAAACTGATGTGTAAACTGATCAAATATATACACACACCAATATTCATATATATGTTTATTTAACAGCAACAATCATTTATTCGTGCGTTGTATAGATACAAAGTGTGCTGTATCCAACTTGTTGGATACATTTTTTAATGTACTGTCTCATGAATGAGCGTTTTTTTCAAAATAAAAGATCTTTCAGACTCGGATAATTAATAAAATATTTAAAAAATATTTTATTCTGTCTTTCTGTGCGGCCTGGTACCAAATGACTCAAAATGTGAATGGGAGTGGCAAATATTTTTTATATTTTTTATATATAAAAAATTACTGGTTTTATATTTGATTTGATTACATTAATGTTCAATTATTAAAAATATTTAAACTACAGCTGTGTAACTGTGTTTCTTTAAAGTTTTTGCAAACCAAACGTTATTGCACTTTTGTTCCAGTAGCAGCACTTGAAAAATAAAAGTGCGCAATACATTACTTTTGAATTTATGATTTAGCAATTTTAGTAATGTTTTTATATAGACATACAGTCCTGGGAAAAAGTCTTAAGACACCCCCCATTTCTTCATATTTTGCTTCCAGAGTGTCAAGCTTTCTTTCTTCTTTTTTTTACTGTATTCTTAAACAGTTTTCCAGAGGAAAAAGACAAATTTTCAATCCAGTCCCTGAACCTGACCAGTTTCAGAGTTTTTTATTTTGTTAAGAAACACAGTGACCTATATATGAATCATTTAAGCAGAACAAAGAACATCTAACTGAAGTTCTGAACCAGTGAAGAAACAGGAGCAGATGATTCCAGATGATCAGGCGGTGATCAGTATACTGGTGGTGCTGAACGCTGAGTGGTTGGAACTCCTTTATCTAGGCACCTTGTATCTTTAGGGTCTTTGCAGCCTGTCACAGTCAAACATTTGTTCCCATTTCTTTCAATTTATCTACTCAATATGGTGACGATAAAGTCTGACAGGCACCAAATTTTTGCACCAACAAGATGATTCACAGCAAAATATAAGGAAATGAGGGTTGGCTCAATACAAAGCACTATATGTATACAGTACTTTGCGTGAGTGTATGTGCAAACCTGTATTCAAACCAATTATAAAAAAAAAAATCTTCCTATAGAAGAAGGACTTACAATCTTCTCTTTGTCACAATAGGAGGGGAAGAGTTTTTTCAGGATGGCACTGTACTGCAGGAGCACTTTGGCAATGGTCTGAAGTGATAAAAAAAGACAAAGTAGGGTTGTATTACAAATTGTGACTGTATACTGTGAAAATATACATTGCAAAATATTATGGAATTATATATCTACACTTCATTAAGACATTCTTTCTCAGTGTGTGACAGTTGATGTGTCTTTTGCTTAGCAAAGTTAAAAATAGAATAAATGCAAACAATCAATCAGTTAAACGTATCAAGATTTGTTTTGTTGGTTAAAAAAAGTAGTTGATATTTTGTGAGCTGGTGATGCAGAGCACAGGATCAGTTCCTCCAGCAGTTTGGATTTGTTAAATTCCATCAGCAGATCCATTTAATTTATTGAAGATTGATTGAGTAAAATCACATTTTTGATGGAAACTACAATACTGGACTTCAACAAAGAACACATTGGAATACTCAACATAAAATCTCAATTTACTTTATATTTTACTTATATTTTATATCTATGTGGAAAAAACACTGCTCATCCAAACAGGTTTTTAATATAAGACTTTTGCACAGTACTGTATATTAAAACATGCTGAAGAGTCTTTGAAGTGGCTTGATAAAAAATTTACAAAAAAAAAAAACAAATCCTATATTTTTTAAATCAGTCTGGATATCAAAATATCACTTCATAACAGGAAGCACGAGTGAAACAGATCCGAAAGCTGAGTGCTGAGGCAGCAACTATACAAACGAGTGGCTAACAAAAGCCCAAATCTCCCGCTGCTTCTGCTGTGCTATCTGTTCTAAACGTCTGGAAATTGCTCTGCTAAAGCCTCAGCACTTCTGATAAAGAGTCCTGAGGGAACATCCCGTTTCTGCAGAGCGGCAGAGCCAAGCCCGTCCCAGGAGCAGCTTCAGTTTGACAGATAGAGCTGCATTAGGCCTTTTCATTTGATTACAGAAGAATCTGTTCACTTTCAGAGGAGTATTTCAGACGTATTGATGTTCCTCGATCGTTTTTTTCTTCCTATGAGGCCATTTGTGGAGGTCAGAATTGGGCCAGCTTGCTCTAAGGCAGGACTAGAGTGAAATTTCAGGCCATGGTCATCACACAGAGATCTGTTTCTAATTAAATTAACCCTTAGAGCGCAAGTGGAAGCGCAACAAATTGTAAACTGTCATCATATGGCAAAAAATGGCAAAAAAAAGAACTCCTCCTTTAATGGAAGTTCACCCGGTTTGTGTTGATGCTGGAGGTGTCAGACCTCAAGCTGAACTTTGTTTGGTGTTCTTATATCATGTAAAATCAAAGTTGTTGTAATTTTAAAAATGTGACACGTAAATGCCCATTAAGAAAAATAAATTAACAAAAGAAAAGAAAACACAAGATCTTTGAACCCAGGAGAACTTTCAGGATAGTCTCCACCAACAAGTGCGTGAGGAAAACCAATACATTTCCAAAACTCTCTAACAATTAAACAGCACAGTGCACTGGCTGTACCTTGGCGAAGCGGCGGCTGTAGTGGGCCATGACCTTGGGGTCGGGACACTCCAGTTTCTTTATGATCTCAAAGCTCTGATTGAGCTGTGTGAACACGTCCACCACAGAGCAGGAGAACAGAGCATGCTCTGACGTCTGCTGGAACTGCAGGAGAAAAGAAAGAATCATACAGCAATTCACAGCACAGACATATAAAGAAATGAGAAGGACAGAGGGAGAGGGAGAAAGAGAAAGAGAAAGAGAAAGAGAAAGAGAGAGAGAGAGAGAGAGAGAGAGAGAGAGAGAGAGAGAGAGAGAG
>JBBJLR010063441.1:0-11263 GCA_037577145.1 Brachypetersius gabonensis
TCTCTCTCTCTCTCTCTCTCTCTCTCTCTCTCTCTCTCTCTCTCTCTCTCTCTCTCTCTCTCTCTCTGTCTCTCTCTATTTCTCTGGCATACACACACACACACACACACACACACACATACACACACACACACTCCCTCTTGTAAACACTCTCACTGATCTGAACATCTTGAAGCTCCAAGCAGCTGCACCCCATCAGCTCTCATTTGTTCTTTGTCCCCCTCTTTCTCCTCTCTTCTCTCGTTTTCTCCGTACCTCCTGCCCTCAGTGGCGTAAGAGACCCACAAGAGTGAGGGTTGAGATCTCCAGCTGGATCATGGGTGCCATGTGGAGTAAACTAAACTCACTGATGCGCCTGTAGTTGTAGTTCAAGCAAATCTCTACTGCCCCTAACATGAAGTCTTTGCACTGTAAATTCATGGCTGCTTGTTCCTGTTTTAAAATCTTGTAACCTTAGCCATGTTTGACGCAGGTGCAGTATACAGAATGCGCACCGTGGCACTGACTGAATTCTTTATTAATACTTAACTTTAAACACTGCAGGAAATAGTTCATAGACATTATCATTATCAATATATCACTGTTTAATGTACATGGGAATATTTTACTGTATGTTTTGTAGCTGTTTTATGAAGCAGTGCTCAAGGCTGGGTGTTAAATCGCTTGCGTTCCACTTTGGAGTTCCTTTGCTGTGGGGAAAAATCACTGTAACCTGAAGCCTTGAGAGACTTATTTTATAGTACTTCTACCTTAAAACAACCAATAAGACAATTTCTTCTTACATTTTCTGGGCAAATACATTCACAATGTCTGTTAATGTGGTCTTTTTTCTCTCTGTTTCGTATCCTCCATTCTGGAGGAAATATCAAAATCTAGTTTAGCTTTAATCGTTTTTCCAGTTTTGTCTTTTGTGCACCACTGACATGTTCATTCAATAACTTTAAGCTTGATAAGATGTGCTTTTCCCAAAAGTTTTTTCTTTTTTGAGGTCAGTGACTTAGAAAGTAGAGTTGCTCATTTCTTTAGAATCACAACTGAAGAATTTGCAAGAATTAGTGTTTCCAAATGTCCACCTCCCGGCTGCATGACCATTTTTTTTTTTGCATGACTAATCCCCCCCTGCTGCTCAGGGGTCCCCCTACGCCAGCACATTCCCCCACAGCATTTGGTCCCTGGCTGTTGAATATATTTGAAGTGTGGAGGACAGAATCTTTCGCAGTAATTCTCTGTTCACTTCCCCACAGAGACCCTTCAGTCTCAGATGTGTTTCATGATATAGAGCAAGAGATCAAAAGCTGTAGGAAATATCAAGGAAGCCTCCCTAAAGCCTTAACTCCACGCTGGCCTGTCACTCATGTCGACACAGAGGGAACATGCACTTAGTACCAGAGACTAAAGGAACTTAGAATTTAAGAGACTTTAAATCTGCCTCTTTTCTCAAGCCTGCTGTAAGAATAATGGGCTCCTCTGGGGGTGGTTCCTAGGTGACTGCCACAACGGGAATGTTCACACACACTCTTTTGGCTCTCAGTGCTGAAGTCATGAGTCATTGTTCTCTGCTGCTAGTAGAACATGAAGCGCTCTGTGTTTGAAACTCAAAACCGGTTATCCTGGTTATACCTCAGTTTTATACCAAGTTATTATGAACAACAACAACAACAACAACAACAACACATCTCTATTTATACAACGTATTGACTCTCACTGTTTGTCACAGTGATGACAAAAACCCTTCACCAAATATTGAGTTTTTCTTTTTCTTTTCATTTCTGCATTCTGACTTTCTGACTTTTTATTATTTTGGGGGTTTTTTTGTACACAAAGCTCCCGCTGTGTGAAACACAAACACATTCCCTGCATCTTCTGTTAGCCAAGGGTGTAACATAATAAAGGTTGGTGTTCTGGCCAAAATTCAATTGCATGATACTCAGGGATATCAAGAAATGTTCTTATTACACTATATGCCACTGCTTATTGTTTCTGACATTTGTTAGTAATGAAACATGCAGCAGGTCAGTGGTCTTTAAGTATTGATGGAATTGTCTTTAATATATTATGCCATATTGTGATGATAATGATACATATCGTCATATTGCAGAAAATAAAAAACATAACGATTATTTCATTCTTTAATGACACGAACTGGACTTGTAAATGGAAAATCAGTGAAAAATAAATTACAAAATTTAAAAAGTTTAGACCTCTTTTATAATTAACATAAATAAAACATAAAATAAAAAACAACAACATGTTATTTGACCAAAGGCATCTAATCATTTGCACTCAGCTGTACCTAATAATATTTTTTGTATCTTTACAATGATGAGCTTTTTTTTTTGTTGTTGGTTTGTTTTTTTTGCAGGTTTGTTTTTATTTGAATACTTGCAAAATAGTAATAGAAAGTAAAAGAGCATTGCATAAACTTTATAACCTGTGATGATACGACAGAATCAATTTGCTTTGCAATAAATCTGAATGATCTCCGTGGATATGTAGCCCCATCCAAGACAAAACTGTCCTCTTCTTATTGAGTTCTAGGTCTCATAAAACCACTCGTTCATGCGGGAAATTGGGCCTTTTGATTTGCCTAATTCTAATTAAATGGTACCACTCTTGATTTACAAAGGGAACTGAATGAATTAAATAACCTCGTGCCAAAAGCACTAATCATTCATTTGCAAGGGGGGCTTAAAAGTTCCCTAAAATACATTCTCTTGTAACTCTGAATAGGCTCTGATGTGTCTGCCAGTCTCTTCTGTATGGGTTTCACTCACATTCAGCAAGGGAACACTAGACTATATGGGATTATGTTCGCTGGTGTGCCAAGGGCTTCCACATTTCTCATCTTCTACCTGTAATTGCTCTGTAATTGCTTGTCATGTTGCGATATGTCCAGGAAAGTTCTGTGCTGTGGCCTTTCTGCTCCACCCCTGCCATCATCTCAGAGGAAATGAGAAGGAAACAGTCAACCTGACCTGAATGTCAAAGTTACCCCCATAATTGAAGGTTTCCATTAAACGTTTGTGTCATAATGTCAACAACATGCTGCATTCAGGAATTCATAGGGCAAATTCAGGTTATTTGAATTAAGGCTACATATATATATTTATATATGCGTCACCTCGCCTTTAGAAAGACAAATAGGTCATTTTAAAACTGCCAATCTACAGGAAGCAAATTTTTCACAGATTACTTTCACAGCGCTTGAATGCTTATTTACAATTACAACAGTACAATCATTACAAGAGTACAATCTTTTGTAGGCCTTTTCTAAATGTTTACAACCTTCACATCTGTACAGGTAATAAAATATGCAGTAGCAAGCACTTAACTCTACAGTTATCCTTTACTTAGACAGTCAGACACTCGCTGGGATCGAAACAGGCTTCTAATTCATTAATGAGCAGTAGCCAACAAAACGCGCCGAGAGCTGTTAACGCACTTCAGAATAAATTAGCCACTAATAGCATTTTGAAGTGTGGTCTTACAAAGATGCTTGAGCCGACATGGAAACTAACTGCAGCTCAGCAGAAGTAAGACCAGATGCAGAGACATGGACATTATTTCTGTCCCTCACTGGATGACGCACTGGTGATTGGCAAAGCTTGTAGACATGGACGCCCTAAGAATGCTGAATGTTTGATCAGAGTGGGTCCAAGACTGGCAGGAAATCAGGCCCTCTGAGGGATCGCATCCTCTTCACCCAGATACCTGCGTCTGGAAGCGACGCTGGAAGTCAGCTGCTATTAATCAAATGAAAAACCCTCTCCTACTGAATACGAAATGAGAGAACCCTGTTTAAGTGCGTGTTATCTGCTGTTTTCGCTATTAAATAACTCGGCGTTGCTCTCAGCAAGTTGTCTCTCTGGCTGTGTAACTTGACATAATAGACTACGCCTGGTTTTGCTCTGGGTAGACAGATATGAAAAACTGTGACTGTACTGTACAAAAATCTGCAGCACCTATACAAATGGCTTAAAGCTATTTTTCTCAGCATGTAATAGTGTCTTTCTGCTAGCAAAGTAAGCAGTAGAGTAAATGCCTACAAGCAAAAAGATGATGAAAAAGATGTTTCGTTTGTAAAAGTAGATATTGTGTGAGCTGATGAAGAGAACACAGGTTCGGTCCCAGTTTCCTCCTCGGTTCCTCCAGCCGTTCTTTGGATTTGTGAAAATCCTTTAGCAGCTCCTGATTGAATTGAATGAAAGACTGACTGAATCAAACCAGGTTTCTGATGGAAACTACAAGTAATTCTGGGCTTCCACAAGGGGCACACTGATATAACATAAAATCACTATTAATTGTATGTTGTTATTTCTATTTATTCTTTTAAGTGTTTGTTTAAATAAAGGAGTGTGGAAAAAAACACTCACTGCTCATCTCAACTTTTTTAAAGAATTAAAGTACTTTTTCACAGGACTGTAATTGCCAAAAACCAGGCATACACAATGTTTCCCTCACCTTATATGTAGTTTGACGTCTGCGTTGTGCTTATTTACCTCTTAAGTAATGGACGATAATGAACAAACTACAAACCTGATTTAGCAACAATCAGCAACCATTTACTTGCTTCAAATACATATTTTTGTGAAGTAATCTCAAATAGAACAGATTATGTTCCTCTGGCTTCATGTGGTGTACACTCATGTATAAAAATAGACTAAATTGATTATTTGATGTACTAGTTTTATTGATAATTGTTTGCCAGGCCATTACTCAGCATCTATTTGACTGCTCAAAAGGATGCTATTGGGTTGCTCCCAGCTCTCATTACTCGTTAGCTATATTACCCTCCTAAAACCCTATAAAGTAAATGAGCGTTGCTTTTAAGTATTTTCTAGTAAATTAGGGTTATAATGACACTTAAACATGATGCAGCATTTTGTTAAATGTATTATAACACGGCACACTGCCTCTGACACTACATTTAATTAAACTTTATCGTTTTACTGCTGTAGTATTTTATATATCAGTATATTTCCCTCTTGGTGTTTATACTTAATCTCCATGCTTTTAGTGTCCGCATGCACTTTGTAATATACTTCTATTTATTTATTCTTCATCGTTCATGCCTATGCCTCAATGCCTTCATCACTTTTTATGCTAATCACATTCACTGGTCACTTTTAAACTATTCCAAAGTATTAAAATGTATACATATTGTATTTGTAATTCCAGTACTTTGTATATTAGTATTAAGTTTAATTGTCCATCTGTTTATCTAACATCAGTAACTTCTAGGGGTATAGCAAAACACTTTCAGATTTGAATTTTGAACCTGTGCTAAAGTGTTGATTCAGTCCTTCAGTATTGATTCCTCAAAACTCCAAAGAATAAGCTCCAAAGCAGTCACAAGAATGCATAACGTCCCTCAAAAAACAGAATCTCTTTGTGCGAATAACATAAAGGTTTCGCCCATCGCTGCCCACCTTACGCTTATAGGATGCACCCAGATGTTTACTGTTGATCATTGACATTGGTTTCCATGAAAGACAATAAACTAGAGACTCTTGGAAGAGGTCAAGGGGTGTTTCAGCACTACAGTTTCATTTCAAACTATATTGACGTCCACACCCACGCTGTACAACTGTATTTCTTAAAGCTTTGTATTTGACTCAGATTAGTCTCACATTCTCCATAATCTCCTGCTCTGGATTCCCCAAGCTGTAGCCTCTGGTTCTTTTTTCGTAATTACCCAATGTCCGTCTAATCTCATTCTCTTTGACTATAATTAAGCTTCCCCTCTGCTGCTCTGTAAAATTGGAGATTTGGGGGCTTGTAAATGAGTCACTATCTTTCTTCCAGCCAGGGATCTACAAATGAACAATCATGAAAATGGTCATGCACTGTTAAAATGAACTGCATATCTGACTCATTCCAGGTTCGGAAACGTTGGTCTTTTAAACTCCCTGGAATTGTATCACTTTGCCAGTGTGGCGCTATCAGCATATATTTTGGAATAAGGGCCTGTAGGTGAGGTTATTTTTTTATATGTGTGAATTCACATATTTTAAAAACAGATTATTTGTTCATTGCTGGAATGTAGTACCTGTGCTTGATTATTACTTTTGAGAAGTGGGTACCTTTTTGTAAGTCGGATGTTAAATGAATAGTTCAGTGATGAATCAGATTTACACAATATTCCATTCACCCCAGATTTACTGGAAGATCTGACCTAAATGATAGGTGTGAGCAGTATGTGCAGACTGTACAACCTCTTAGTTTAAGTGACTGTAGCCAATGTGAAACAGTTGTTCATAGTATTTAGTATATTTTAAATCACATTTTTTAACAGTCTTTGTTTTTTTCCTGCATTTCTGCAAAAAGATTATTCTGTTACATTTTTACCATACTACTTACGCGTATTATGTATATCAGATTCAAACATGATTCAGTTCCTCTTTTTGTTGCCCATCTAAACCAAATAGCTGCTTCTCCAAACCCAAAGTGCGTTTGTGTAACTTAACTGGATCCAGTAATTGTCCTAATAATGTGCCAGCAGTACAAGGAAGCAGGTGATGGAAACCACAACATTTACAAGATTCCCTTCACATGGCTTAAGGTCACATGACCTCTTTGCACAGCAGTGTGTTTGTGAAAACTGCAGGATATCCTTTAGCTGTCATTTGTGATGTTGTTCTTTTTTTTTAAGGATTTATATTAAGCATCAGATTCAGTTTCCTTTCTGTGGGGATTTCCATGTTTTTACTGACACACAGAA
Source organism: Brachypetersius gabonensis (assembly GCA_037577145.1). Lineage (NCBI taxonomy): Eukaryota > Metazoa > Chordata > Actinopteri > Characiformes > Alestidae > Brachypetersius > Brachypetersius gabonensis. The sequence continues at coordinate 6,722 of JBBJLR010063441.1, forward strand.
CACTTTGTTGAACGTTCTCTAGAACCAGGCCGACACCCTCCGTTTACAGCGTTTGTACGTTTTATGCGGTCATATGGCTCTAGATTACACTAGATTATAAGTTATATGGGTTTGATTTAAACCCTCATAATGGCAACCTACAAATAAGCACACATCTAAAGGGCTTGTCAAAATAAATCTTAAAGAAAGGGACAGACACAGAATGTCCACTGTCATCTAACTGTCACATTGCATTATGCAAAATTGCCCCTGCTTAAAACCAGCGAAAGTTTAATTAGCATTTTTTTCTTTTGAAATAGATTTAACATGATTTGGTCTGGGAAAGAGGAGCGTCCTGCGCCAATGAACGCCCTGCACTAAACGTGATTAAGACAACCAGGTCCTGCTATGTGTTAGTGTACAGTTATTGGTTCTATTTAATTCTAAAACTGCAGCAGAATCTTTACTAAAGCTCTCCCTTATGAAGCTTAGGCTTATTATTTTGCTACATCTTTTTATCTTGTTACATATAAAAATTCTCTACAAGTTTGATGTAGAAAGCAGGTAATTATTGATGGACAGTAGGAGTGAATGAAATAGGAAAATGTAGTAATTTTATTGAGGTTAGCAAAGTGTTTTAAAAGCTTGAAAAACTGAGTACTATCATTTTTAAGATGTTTTTTTCAAACATATAAAAGGAGAAACTTAGAGTTCTCAAACAACTGGTTAAAAATATCTTATGATATATGAAGTGCAGTGTTTCAGAGGTGCTGACACTACTCATTAAAGCCATTAGAGCTTAACACTAATTCTTAAAGAGGCCACTTTTGTAAAACCTTTAACCTTCATTTTGGGTGTATAATGGATCATTTTGAAAATGCTTTACAACACTAACATCATTACACCAACTTGGGTTGAGCATGTTTTTGGGACAGATTTCTGTCGTTGGCAATACAGTAATCTCCGCTTTTCACGGGGGTTACGTTCCAAGAGCACCCGCGTATAGTGAAAACCATGTTGTTGTGTTTTGGTATAAAAAAAATCCTAAAAAATGCCCCCAGATATGCTCCAAGAATACGTTAAGTTCATTTAAAACTCAGTTTAATGCATTACGCTTAAAGAAAATGTAAAGGTAAATAAATAATCAGAATCAGAAAACGTTTTTGCTTACAAAAACGTTAGCATTAACGGTTAGCATTAGCAGTGTGCAAAGACTCGTACACAAAAGAAACGTTGAAATAACTCTCTCTACCCACATGTTTAGACAGGGAAGTTTAAAACACTTAAATACGAGGACAAGACAGAGAGCAGTCATGCTACATGCTGCAACAGGCTTCTTCTTCTTCTTCTTTTTATGGCGGTTGACAACTTTTCAGTGCATACAGTTTGGTTCTCAGAAAAATCCGCGTGAATCCGTGAATGTTGATCCGCATAAAACTGAAGGTTTACTGTATTTTGTTAGATTGCTTCATTATTTGCGTTTGGGTCTCCTGAATGTAGCATCATCATTACTAAACACATCGGTTGTCTTTTTTTTCTCAGTGTTAGAAGAGATTCATCTACTTGAGCTTGTGTTTGGCACAATTAATGTGGATGGGAAGATTTCAGAAAATGTGTGCATGAGGCATAAAGGAATAGCCAGCAGTTACAAAGAGTGCCTCGGAGGCTGGAGGTTTAGCCACTGATAGTGACTGAACATGTCTGAGTGAACATATGGAAGGGGGTTACAGAGCTGGCCTAGTTGTGGATTAAACCCTGCTGGGGCCAAAGAGCCAGGGTCAGGTATGATCTCAACCCTCTTAGTATAGTTCATACGTGGCTGAGAGTGGGCTGGTTTAAGTAGAGGATGGAACAGTGAAGGGAAAAGGAGAAGCTTAAAGTAAACCAATGGGAAAATGGGCAGAACCGAGAGGAGATGGTCATCATGAGGTCACCAGAAACACGGGATTAAATGTTGGCCTTCCTATTAAGGGGTCATGAAAGGGTGATTGGTGAGGGGGAAAAGCAGAGTGGTCCCGCTTGCTTTTCTCGCTTTGTCTGGTTTGAACAGCTGTGTGTTTGTGTTTGTATGATGCAGCGGGTAAATAAATAAATAACTAAGCAGATGAAAAGTCAGACCCTCAGGGATTAAGGCGGCTTTGCTCAAAGCGTCATTTGCATTCTACTCTGTTTCAGCTATATGATGCTGTGTTTATGAAAAAGGGGGAAAAAATTGTCAGCCCCATGATAAAGGTCTGACTAGAAACAGCTGCCTCAGCTCTTTTCACCATGCACTCATAGTCCTCTTTCACACTGTTGTGTTGTTTAGAAGGACCAGTGAAGGACTAATATTGCTCACAATATATGATCTTTTAGACTTCATTCCTTTATCCCATTGTGTGGAGTGACCTGAACCAATACCCAGGAAAAAGAATAGTTAATTTCAGTGCATTTTCTGCAGGAAAAGGCTGCAGACAGATTTTTTTCCCCTCCCTCTGCCTGTCAATTTTGATAGACTGTGACACTGATGTCTCCATCGAAGATTATTTTTGTATGTCCATGTCATTGAAAATGACCATATCTTAATTGGACTATATTGAGGTCTAACACAAGCAAGAAATGTGTGATGAATATCATGAGGCACCAAAAAAATGCTGCGACCAAATCATGCTATGTCACAAATAGCTGAGAGGGTTGGTGCCACCAGTGCGACCAGTGGAAAAGTTAATCTGGAGTCCTAAAGTGCAGATGTATTGTCATTGGAGCTGATAAAGATAATGAGTGTAGATACAAGCTATGCATAACTATTAAAGTGGCTCATATGTGTGTATTTTACTGGAATATTTTACTGGATCTTTATTTTGTTTCTGATGATTTCTGTTGATTTCAGAGAGCGCAGTCGAGACCGGCACAAGTCCCGCAGTAAAGACAGCAGCCGCTCAGAGAAATCAGTCACCATCAATGCTCCCCCAGCAGAGCCCTTGTTAGGAGACCAGTCAATGCGAGGAGACGAGATGCAGGTGAGATACATCTCTGTACATTTCTTTTTTACTGTATAGAACTACAACTGTGTTACTTGCTGGTAGGTATCCCTGCATGTCACAAGGGAGACTGGGGTTCCACTCCCTGATGGATAGGTTAAAGCTTTTGGGGCAACTAGTGGCCTAGTGGTTAGTGTGGTGCCCTGGCGATCTTAAGCTTGTGGGTTCAAATGCCAAGACATTGAGGTTCCCTTGAGCAAAGTACTGTCCCCACACACTGTTCCCTATGGGTGGCAGCTCACTGCTTCCCTTAATGAATGAGTTAAATGCAGAGAAAGAATTTCACATTGTTCACACTGTGCTGTGTTTACTATAAGAGGCCACTTTAATTTAATTTGTTTTGTTCTGTTGCTGTTTCTCCACAGAACTAGAAGTGAGCTTTTGTTACACTCATTCAGTAGTTTTCTTGGTAGACTTATAGTGTATTGAACTAAAATGAGCCAAATGAAACTAGAATGTTATGAAAGTACCAAAACCCCCCATGAAGCATAGCTTATAAATTGAACCATCCTTTAGGCCTTGTTCACACGGATGTCTGAACCAGGCGTTTTTCTGGCGTTCGTGATGCCAGGTGAGCGCCTATTGAACGCCAGCCGTTTTTCTGCTCATTGAAGCAAATCAAAGCGACCACACGGACGTTCAGCACCGGCGTTCGGCCAGCTGCGCGTTTGGATGGTGTCAAATAAACGCTGCATGCAACGTTTTCTTGGTGTCAAAATAATACACGAAACTACAGATTGGGCGTCAGGCTGGTGTTAAACGGCGTCAGACGCCAGTCGAACCCCTTGCTGACGTCAATCAAGCGTCGCTACCAAACACCACAAAATGGCATTCAGTGTGCGTTCATTTCGAACGTCCGTGTGGAGGAGGCCTTATTTTGCAAAGGATTGTAAGCACCCATGCTTAATTCGTGAGTGGTGGTCAGAATAGTTGAAACACATAAAGCAGACAAACTGTTCAGTCACTTTTTTTTTTTTTAATTAGTCAGGAACATTCCAGGAAGATAGTGGTGTTGACATCACCCTCCTCTCTCTCTTTCTCTCTCTCTCTCTCTCTCTCTCTCTCTCTCTCTCTCTCTGACCTACTTGGCTGCTGTGGACGCTCACTAGTCAAGTCTCTGCTTGAGAGCTGAAGTTTGCAGTCAAGTTAGCGACAGGCACAGGGGTTTTTGTATTATTAATGCGTTTAGCTTTCCGCTGTTGCTGAACATTTTTGGGTACCTCCCAGTGTTATTTTTGTCACTGCGTGCTGGTAACAGGATTGTGTGATGTGTCTTTGTGACAATCTTCTTCAGCATCTTAAGCATGTGGTCTGTATTGTGCTCTGTGGAATAAATATTCTTAAAGTTACTCTAAACCTTCTGTCTGGTTGTGCCCCATTGCCCAAAAGCCATTAGTGTTAAAAACGTGTTTCAGCATGACCAGACAAAATAAACACGTGTGTGTCCTGTTGAAATGATAAAATGTGTGTGTGAAGGTGTGTAGATGTATGATGGGGTGTGTGAAGGTGTGTAGATGTATGATGGGGTGTGTGAAGGTGTGTA